>JBBBDQ010000889.1:0-110000 GCA_037127315.1 Ascarosepion bandense | reverse complement strand
CTTTCTTTGTCTTTTTAAGTTTTTATTAATATTCTTTAATCTTTTTCTTTCTATATTCTGTATATTAATCACCCTTTATTTATTATTATTACGTGATTCTTTCTTTCTTTCTGTCTTTCTTTCTTTGTCTTTTTATGTTTGTATTAATATTCTTTAATCTTTTTCTTTCTATATTCTGTATATTAATCACCCTTTAATTTTTATTAAGTAATTCTTTCTTTCTTTCTTTCTTTGTCTTTTTAAGTTTTTATTAATATTCTTTAATCTCTTTCTGTCCATATTCTGTATATTAATCACCCTTTATTTTTTATTATTAGGTGACTCTTTCTTTCTTTCTTTCTTTCTTTCTTTCGTTCTTTCTTTGTCTTTTTAAGTTTTTATTAATATTCTTTAATCTTTTTCTTTCTATATTCTGTATATTAATCACCCTTTATTTTTTATTATTACGTGATTCTTTCTTTCTTTCTGTCTTTCTTTCTTTGTCTTTTTAAGTTTTTATTAATATTCTTTAATCTTTTTCTTTTTATATTCTGTATATTAATCACCCTTTATTTATTATTATTACGTGATTCTTTCTTTCTTTCTTTCTTTTTCTTTTTAAGATTTTATTAATATTCTTTAATCTTTTTCTTTCTATATTCTGTATATTAATCACCCTTTATTTATTATTATTACGTGATTCTTTCTTTCTTTCTGTCTTTCTTTCTTTGTCTTTTTAAGTTTGTATTAATATTTTTTAATCTTTTTCTTTCTATATTCTGTATATTAATCACCCTTTAATTTTTATTAAGTAATTCTTTCTTTCTTTCTTTCTTTCTTTCTTTCTTTCTTTGTCTTTTTAAGTTTTTATTAATATTCTTTAATCTCTTTCTGTCTATATTCTGTATATTAATCACCCTTTATTTTTTATTATTAGGTGACTCTTTCTTTCTTTCTTTCTTTCTTTCTTTGTTTCTTTGTCTTTTTAAGTTTTTATTAATATTCTTTAATCTTTTTCTTTCTGTATTCTGTATATTAATCACCCTTTATTTATTATTATTACGTGATTCTTTCTTTCTTTCTTTCTTTCTTTCTTTGTCTTTTTGTGTTTTTATTAATATTCTTTAATCTTTTTCTTTCTATATTCGTATATTTTTCACACTTTATTTTTTATTATTACGTGACTCTTTCTTTCTTTCTTTCTTTGTTTTTTAAGTTTTTATTAATATTCTTTAATCTTTTTCTTTCGATATTCTGTATATTAATCACCCTTTATTTTTTTATTATTACGTGGCTCTTTCTTTCTTTCTTTCTTTCTTTCTATGTCTATGTTTGTTTGTTTGTTTCTTTCTTTCTTTGTCTTTTTAAGTTTTTATTAATATTCTTTAATCTCTTTCTTTCTATATTCTGTATATTAATCACCCTTTATTTTTTATTATTACGTGATTCTTTCTTTCTTCCTACTTTCTTTCTTTCTTTCTTTGTCTTTTTAAGTTTTTATTAATATTCTTTAATCTTTTTCTTTCTATATTCTGTATATTAATCACCCTTTATTTTTTATTATTACGTGATTCTTTCTTTCTTTCTTTCTTTCTTTCTTTGTCTTTTTAATTTTTTATTTATATTCTTTAATCTTTTTCTTTCTATATTCTGTATATTAATCACCCTTTATTTTTTATTATTACGTGATTCTTTGTTTCTTTGTTTCTTTGTTTGTTTCTTTCTTTCTTTGTTTTTTTAAGTTTTTATTAATATTCTTTAATCTTTTTCTTTCTATATTTTGTATATTAATCACCCTTTATTTATTATTATTACGTGATTCTTTCTTTCTTTCTTTCTTTCTTTCTTTCTTTCTTTGTCTTTTTAAGTTTTTATTAATATTCTTTAATCTTTTTCTTCCTATATTCTGTATATTAATCACCCTTTATTTTTTATTATTACGTGATTCTTTCTTTCTTTCTGTCTTTCTTTCTTTGTCTTTTTAAGTTTTTATTAATATTCTTTAATCTTTTTCTTTCTATATTCTGTATATTAATCACCCTTTATTTATTATTATTACGTGATTCTTTATTTCTTTCTTTGTCTTTTTAAGTTTTTATTAATATTCTTTAATCTTTTTCTTTCTATATTCTGTATATTAATCACCCTTTATTTATTATTATTACGTGATTCTTTCTTTCTTTCTGTCTTTCTTTCTTTGTCTTTTTAAGTTTTTATTAATATTCTTTAATCTTTTTTCTTTCTATATTCTGTATATTAATCACCCTTTAATTTTTATTAAGTAATTCTTTCTTTCTTTCTTTCTTTCTTTCTTTGTCTTTTTAAGTTTTTATTAATATTCTTTAATCTTTTTCTTTCTATATTCTGTATATTAATCACCCTTTATTTATTATTATTACGTGATTCTTTCTTTCTTTCTTTCTTTCTTTGTCTTTTTGAGTTTTTATTAATATTCTTTAATCTTTTTCTTTCTATATTCGTATATCTTTCACACTTTATTTTTTATTATTACGTGACTCTTTCTTTGTTTCTTTCTTTTTTTTAAAGTTTTTATTAATGTTCTTTAATCTTTTTCTTTCGATATTCTGTATATTAATCACCATTTATTTTTTTATTATTACGTGACTCTTTCTTTCTTTCTTTCTTTCTTTCTTTCTTTCTTTCTTTCTATGTCTTTTTACGTTGTTATTAATATTCATAAATCTTTTTCTTTCTATATTCTGTATATTAATCACCCTTTAATTTTTATTAGGTGATTCTTTCTTTCTTTCTTTCTTTCTTTCATTCTTTCTTTCTTTCTTTCTTTCTTTGTCTTTTTAAGTTTTTATTAATATTCTTTTATGTTTTTCTTTCTATATTCTGTATATTAATCACCCTTTAATTTTTATTAAGTGATTCTTTCTTTGTTTCTTTGTTTCTTTCTTTTTCTTTTTAAGTTTTTATTAATATTCTTTAATCTCTTTCTTTCTATATTCTGTATATTAATCACCCTTTATTTTTTATTATTACGTGATTCTTTCTTTCTTTCTTTCTTTCTTTGTCTTTTTAAGTTTTTATTAATATTCTTTAATCTTTTTCTTTCTATATTCTGTATATTAATCACCCTTTAATTTTTATTAAGTGATTCTTTCTTTCTTTCTTCCTTTCTTTCTTTGTCTTTTTAAGTTTTTATTAATATTTAATCTTTTTCTTTCTATATTCTGTATATTAATCACCCTTTAATTTTGATTAAGTGATTCTTTCTTTCTTTCTTTCTTTCTTTCTTTCTTTCTTTCTTTCTTTCTTTGTCTTTTTAACTTTTTATTAATATTCTTTAATCTTTTTCTTTCCATATTCTGTATATTAATCACCTTTTATTTTTTATTATTACGTGATTCTTTCTTTCCTTCTTTCTTTCTTTCTTTCATTGTCTTTTTAAGTTTTTATTAATATTCTTTAATCTTTTTCTTTCTATATTCTGTATATTAATCACCCTTTAATTTTTATTAAGTGATTCTTTCTTTCTTTCTTTCTTTCTTTCTTTCTTTCTTTCTTTGTCTTTTTAAGTTTTTATTAATATTCTTTAATCTCTTTCTTTCTATATTCTGTATATTAATCACCCTTTATTTTTTATTATTACGTGATTCTTTTTTTCTTTCTTTGTCTTTTTAAGTTTTTATTAATATTCTTTAATCTTTTTCTTTCTATATTCTGTATATTAATCACCCTTTATTTATTATTATTACGTGATTCTTTCTTTCTTTCTTTCTTTCTTTCTTTTATTCTTTGTCTTTTTAAGTTTTTATTAATATTCTTTAATCTTTTTCTTTCTATATTCTGTATATTAATCACCCTTTATTTTTTATTATTACGTGATTCTTTCTTTCTTTCTTTCTTTCTTTCTTTCTTTCTTTCTATTCCTTAATATTTTTCTTCTAATTTTCTAAAAATCATTGAACCTTATTTAATAAAATTACTTGACTCTTTCTTTCTTCGTTTCTTTGTTTCTTTCCAATCTAACTTATTATTATATATTTTTATATTTTTATTATCCTCATTTGTTCGTCGCATTTATTGCTGTCCATTGATCTACATTACTACTCAGACACCACTGATTGGAATTAAAAATAACTTTTCACCGAGACTCAATTTCACGACCTTTTTGTCTCAGGGAGGAGTCTGTTTAGATATGTGCCATATCCCTTCAGAAAGTATCCCTTCCACATCTCCCTATTCCCTGGTGGCTCTTCTTCTGTTACCCCACCCAAACCCCACCCTGCCATCCACTTGCACAAGCCCGTCAAGTATGTTACGCGCTGTTTTCCTCTGTCCCTCTTTCCTTCTGGGAGTATTAGATTCTCCAAGCCCTCCTTTCTCATAACATGTTTCAGGAACATCAGCTGTCTTTTCCTGATGTTAAGTATCAGTTTCCTTTTCGTTTTTATCATCTTCAAAAATTCATCGTTGCTCAAATGTTCGGTCCATGATATCCTCATCATCCTTCTGTAGAATCACATTTCGGTTCTTGCTTTAATTGGTTTATTTGCGTTTTTCTTTCTTCATATCAATCGAAACACTCTTTTTCTCAGTATTTCAAATGTAAAGAGAAAAATCTCTTCAGTTCTTTTTTCAAAAGAAAATTATCTGATTTTCCAAGCCATTTTCCCTCATTACATGTCCCAAGAAACTTCAACTGTATTTTTCCTGATGTTAAATATTGATTTCCTTTTCATTTCCATCCTCTCCAAAACCTCATCATTGCTCAAATGTTCGGTCCATGGTATCTTCAGCATCCTTCTGTAGAACCACATTTTGATTGCTTCAATTCTTTCCTTCATCTTTGAGAAGATTTCCTGCACCCGATGTCATACGGAAGGACAGACATTCAGTGCTCTCTTCTTGTTTCCAACGAAATTTTTCTGTTTCTCAAAACTCTACTCAGTTTTTGGAATGCATCCTTGGCCATGCCAATTTACCTTCAGATCTCAGTCGCTACTCTAACCATTTGAGGTATGAGTGTCTTTGGCTCACAGAATTGTAAACTTCCCGGCCTCTCAGTGCCATATTTGTTTGTTTTTATTTTGTTTTACATAATGAGTAGCAGCAGTATGATATTATCATGTCGTTTGTTTTTTTTAACATGAGGAAGTTGCTTGGAGGGAATTGAGATTTTAGGATACCCCTAAACAATTCATTGTTGTAGTTTGGTGTCATTTAACCGTGTTCCACCAACAGTTGTTTGTATCAAGAATGGTTTCAATTTAATTCTCAGTGAATTGCATTTCTTATCGTCAGGGTTACCAATGTGAGGCGGTTGTTTGATAGCTGTGCATAGGCGCGTGTCTGTGATACAAATAACGATTATATCCAGAAACAAGAATCACAAAGGAATTTTGTCAAATCGGCAGCGAGAATTTTTATTCAAGAATAGTGAATAATAAAAGAGAGTTCATCAGGTTAAAAATGTTTTGTGTATAAAAAAATAATAAGACAAGAAAAAAAAACAAAAAAAAAACAAAACAAAACTGTTCAATTCGTTTATCTGTTGGTGGTAAAAGTTCTTTAAGTTAAAATTCATCCCTTGTTCCCTGTTTAGGATTGGGTTTCCAATTCATTCAATAGTTTTTCCTTCTTTTTCACTGCCATTAGACCCTTGTGGCTTAGTGGAATTATCACCATGCTTGGAGTGAACTGATTAAAAGAAATTGTCTTTCTTTCGGGTGGGGGTGTCCTTTTATAAGAACATGTTGCCAGAGTTCATTCGAACATATTCAAGAACGAAAGGGATTCCATATATTCCGGAAATAAAGGAATACGAAATTATTGATTCGGTCAGTAGCTCCTTCGAATGTACACGTTTGATACCTCTAGTATAGCGCGCGTGCGGCCCCCGGGGAGAATTATAAGGGCAAAGAATATCTATCTGCGTTTCCTTCACAAACATACGAGGTATTCGCAGTAACTTTAACAGTGTAGAATCATTCCTTCAAACTAACTCACCCGATATCTTAGCTATATGTGAGACTAACCTTGACCCTTCTATCCCCTCCTCGGAGCTGTTCGTTCCTGGTTACCTTCCCCTCTTCAGAAAGGACTCCAATGTCCATATGCATGGGCTTGGTGTATATGTCAGCGAACAACTCCCTCTAGCCAGGATCACATCTCTTGAATCCCTGGATCATTCTTTCATGCGCTTCCGTCTCTCACTACTAAGCTCGGTTAGCTATCTCTTCTTCCTCTACCGCTCCCCCTCCTCCTCTGACTGTACGGTACTTGATAGCATCTCTACTAATATCGACAGGGCCATTTCTTCTCACCCATCTGCCCATATATTTGTGTTTGGCGATTTTAACGCCCACCACACCAAGTGGCTTGAAAACTCAGCCACCGACCTTGCTGGGATCTGCACCATGTATTTTTCAATAACCCAAGCTCTAACGCAAGTGGTGGACTTCCCCACGCGTTTCTCTAATAACCCTAACGGAAGGGACTCCTTACTCGACCTCTGCTTTACTTCCATTCCAGACTCCTGCACTACCAGGCAGCTCTGCCTCCTCGGAAACTCTGACCGCGCCGTAGTTTCCGTCAACATCTCAATCCGCTCTTACTCTACCCAAGAAAACCAGACCAGCAGAATATCATACTGCTACTAGAGAGCAGACTGGGACACGTTCCGAGACTTCCTCTGCGACGTTCCCTGGAACAACGTCTTCGATCTTCCTATCGAAGACTGTGCGTCCGAGGTCTCCTCTTGGGTTAAGGCTGGCATCGATGCTTTTATCCCGGCCAGGAAATTCCAACTAAAATCAAATTCGTCCCCTTGGTTCTCACCCGCTTGCTCGGCCGCCATTGCCCACCGGAACCATTTCTTCCGGCTCTATCAAAGCTGCTCGTCGAACCAAAACAGGTGCCTTTTCGCCCCAGCTCGTAATAAGTGTAAAAAAGTACTGAACGAAGCTAAGAGGGCGTTTGCTACCAGAATGAGGCAACGCATAGCATCCTCTAAGTTTGGCTCCAAAGATTACTGGCGACTCTGCAAAAGCGTGCTCAACAAGAGCAAGACTTCAATACCCCCACTAATCAATGAATTTGAAGTTCTCACCTCCCCAGCGGACAAGGCTGAATGCTTTGCCCGTAGATTCTCCACCAATTCGACACTGGACTCGTTAGGAATACCTACACCCGACGTCCCACCCAGAACTAAGGCTCAACTAAATAACGTCCACATTACACCCTCGCTGGTCGCCAAGATAATTGCACAACTTGACCCACACAAAGCGAGCGGCGGTGACGGAATCCCAATCATAGTACTGAAGAAATGTGCCCCAGAACTCTCCTCTGTCCTCTCTAAAGTCTATAGAACCCAATCTGTCCTGTTATTTAACCCATAACTGGAAGGAAGAGACGGATTAATACCTTTCCCAAGGGTATTTGTGCGTATGGAATATGATAAAAAAGAAGTGTATTTTGGCATTCTGCCTGACCTTGGAAACATATTTTATAATCATTAATATTCCTTCTGTAGGCCACACCTTAAATTCCAGACCTTCTTCTTTCTTCTTCTTTTATGTACCTTGTCCCTTCAGGACGTAGGCGATCATGGCCTTCCACATCTCCCTATCCCTGGTGGCTCTTAGCACGCTTTCTCCTGTAACGTCTCTCAGCCCCCGTTCTGTCATCCACCTGCTCAGGCCTTTTAAATATGTTATCCGCTGCTTTCCTCTGCTTCTGTTTCCCTCTATCTGGCCCTGTTAGTATCAGGTTCTCCAAGCCCTCCATCCTCATTGCATGTCCCAGTAACTTTAGTTGTCTCTTCCTGATGCTCAACATTAATTTCTTTTTCGTTTCCAAAATCTCAAACCACTCTGTCTAAATTTTCTAACAAATTCAGCTGGTCTTTCTCTAATTTTTTATTTTTATTTTATTATTTTTCTCTATATTTATTATTATTTATTTATATTTAATACATCTGTTTTTTTCTGTGATAGTTAACCACTTGTGACTATTTTATTCTTTGGTTTTACTATATTGGTTCTTTTGCTTTTACATCTGTAATTCTTTATTAATTTTCCTTTTTGTCTCGTTTGCGAATTCCAGCTGAATTCATCGCATTCACTTACGCACAAATACCCTTGGGAAAAGTATTAATCCGTCTATTCCTTCCAGTTATGGGTTAAATAACAGGACAGATTGGGTTCTATAGACTTAGTCGGCAACCAGTCTACCGCAGAAAGCAATGGCAACCTACTGCGGGATAATCTTCTGCCCAGTCAGCCATGTCTTTTTCGAGACATGATCGCCCAAAGCGTGTTTCACGTATGGCACTTAACTGACTGACTGAATGTAATAGAAATATAATGAAAACTTCTACTGGCTATAAAGTGGGAGATCGGTTTATTACTTCATAACAATATAAGACTGACCCCCCCCCATTTTATAGCCAGTAGAACTATATAGAACTACTACTACATAACAATATAATACAGCTCTTCCCCTTCTAGCTATGAGTCAAATTGTTATGTCGTGAGTAAGAATAAATAACTCAACAACAGGAATAGGTTAATTGTTGTATTCCGTGAAAATAGTATTTACAAAGGTTATTAGTATCCAATACAAGAATAAAGGTTAATCGTCTCAACCGTCGTAAGACGTAGTATGAGCAATGGGTACTTCCGGGTCGTCACCGGAAGTCTACAACTGACTTGTCGATCGGCTGCTCGGCACACTCTACCTACGTAGATGCCACCATTACTCTACATAGTAATGGAATAGTCCATTATAGCCGAATAGGCGCGGGCGTCCCAACACAAATAACAGGACAGATTGGGTTCTATAGCCTTGGTCGGCAACCAGTCTACCGCAGAATGCAATGGCAACCTACTGCGAGATAATCTTCTGCTCAGTCAGTCATGTCTCGAAAGAGACATGATCGCCAAAGCGTGTTTCACGTATGGCACTTAACTGGCTGACCGTTACTTTTAAAAGTTTGTCTTTATGATCATTTTCGTAAATCATTTTCTTTTAGGAATTTCTTTTTTACTTTTGTATAATATTTTTCTTGTGAATTTTTAATTACTCTGTTTAACTTTTTAAAAGTTTTTGTCATTTTATTTGTGAGTATAAGTATATTACATTTACATAGTTCTTTTTCTTTCTTTTAACAATTTTTATTTGTATTTCATTTTTAGTTTGGTTATTTTTAATTTTGTGTTCCTATTGTGTGAAGAAGTAAGCGGCCTGAATGTGTAATGCTCCTCATGCCAATAACATTTCCACCGAGCTTCTCTACGGCATATGATTTCATTTAATTTATTCTGTTCCTCTCGAATTTATATTTAAACTGGGGTATATTGTGTGTATATTATTGTGTGCATATATGGCCTCGTATAATTATACTAGCAGTATAGCCCGGCGTTACTCGGGTGTAATGAAAGCTTTAAAACTAATCCATGATCCTGGAGCTCAGACTCTTTCGACGTTGCCTCGAAAAACTGAAAAGCAATAGTTGTTTCCAGTTAAAACGAAACCGTAGACTGAAAGAAAAATGAATGTATGTAAGTCAAATTTTGATTTCCTGGTATCGATATCAAATTAGTTTTTTTCGTCGTTAACTGAATTTTGAAGGCTAAATAAGTCCTCTGAGTAAATGGTATCATGGCTGAGACTAAGAACTACAATTATACCTACTTAGAGCCAAACCCGAAGCAAAAACTAAAATAAAAGGGCTTAAAAAATACAGATATACAGGCAGATAAATAGACACAAACATCTTGCCTTATATATATATATATATATATATATATATATATATATATATATATATATATATATATATATATATATATATATATTATCGATTTTCTGCACTATTGTAAGAACTGCAACTTTGAAACTTCTGAATATCGTTTCTTATGTCTTTGTCTATGAGTGTATCAAATTTGATTAAAATCGGACCAATCCTTCTATAACCCGATTTTTTTCGATAATCGATTTTCGATATTTATCGGGGGAGGGATACCTCGACACAAAACCCAGCTACGAATACTCGCAGACGCTTATAGTACAACTGTGTAAATTTTCAAGAAAATCGGTTCAGCCGTTTCGGAGTCAATAGGTAACGGACACACACACACACACACACACACACACACACACACACACAGTTCCATTTATAAATAAGTTTAGATAGATAAATTTAGATGTCTGTGTGTGCTTAATTTATGTATGATTATATCTATTTCCCCGTTTTGTGTTTGTATGTATTTCTTCCTTGAAGATTTTTTTTGTGTATGTGTGATTTGGAGTATGTGTTCTTTATTTTTTGGGACACTTCCGGTATCTGTTGGTAAAACATTGGAACATTCCTTTCACTTAACCTTATTTTCTCTCTATGCCCAATTTTTTTTAATGTTCAGAGTTAAAAGTAACATTTAATTTTTCGGGTTTGATAAAGCAGTCTGTGATTTTTACAACTGCTGAAATAAATTCTGGATTTATAACTGTTTAATTATGTGTTGAATTTTCTTCTCTCTCTCTCTCTCTCTCTCTCTCTATATATATATATATATATATATATATATATATAAAATGTGTTGTATTGTTTTAATGAAAACTATGCACACACACACACACACACACACACACATACACACACACACATGTCTATAGGTTTCATTAAAAATGACAGACAAGGTATTATGGTTAAGTTTTTTTGTTTTATATAATTTTTCATGTGATCGATCCTATATATTTTTTTCTTTTCGGAACAGAAATTAAATAAAAATTTTCTTAATGTTTTATTTTTCCGAGTGCTTTCGACTCTGCTTTTAGCCATTATGAACGAGAATTTTATTTTGCTTGTAATTGAATATGCATACTGTAGGTACCGCCACGCAATTGTTGAAAAATACAAAAAATAAAAAAACAAAACAAAAAACAGCATAGTACAATGTTAAAAGGGTTCAAACTAAATACAAACAGTTTTATCATCAAAATGTTTATGTTATTATTAAGAGGAAAGATCAAATCTTATTGCCATTATTTTAAATCTTTTCCGAGCGCTTTCGACTATGCATTTAGCCATTATGAACGATGAATTTTATTTTACTTATAACTGGATATGTATATTGTAGGTTTGTATTTCAGACTGGCGTATATTTGCAATGTTTATATTTATAAAAATAGCAGAGGGTTGTGATTATTGTTATTGTTTTAGACTGTCGTGCTGGTGGGAATAACAAGTAAGCTTCTGCTTAAAGGACTTACATAGTACCTGATGTATCGCCGGATGTAACACTTTTCTGGTATTTTTCCAAAGCGCCACACTTAGTGAACAGGTTTTGTACATGTAGAATGAAATTGCGGTTATAAAAACCGTAGATGATTGGATTCATGCTGCTATTAAGACCCCAAGTGGCGTACACAATTTCGATTGTTACCTTTGAATAGAAGGATAAATTTTTGCGAAACAGATTGCCGAATAACACAGAGATAATTAAGGATGGAACAAAACTTACAGCAAAGAGAAGTGAAATTAAGACGAGAATTGTGTTTGTGTTCTTCGTCTTTTGAGATTGGTTGATCTGACTAGTGCACCTCTGTCCGGCGACTTGGTAACTCATCAAGGAATTATCTAAATGCTTCCTGGCTGTTTTCCAAACTAGAAAGTAAAATATTGACAAGCCGAACAAAACGATTACTAAAACAGTGGCGAGTGTCATGTAATACACCTGCGTAACCACCGAGGTGGAATCCGCCTCACATGTATAAAAAATCATTTCCCCGTCATCCGTTAAGGGCTTGCTTCTCCGATCGTAGACAAACCAAGCGGTCACCGAAAACGCCATTGATACAAAAGTTATCACGCAGAATGAAATCTTAACGTGGAATAGGGTCATCTGAGATTTCGTTGGGTGGCAAATCTTTTTATAACGGTCGATAGAAATAACCAGAAGCGTGAGGGCCGAAGACGTACATACGAAGCAAATGACAGCGTTCTCTATTTTGCAAAGGGAGCCCGCTGGATAGGTAATTGGCATCCAGAGTTCCAGCATTTTGAGAGGCAATCCAAACAGGCAACATAAAATGTCGAAGCCAGCCAACAACGTAATGAAATGTTGCACTTTCTTCTTCTTCATGCGATAACCGAAAACATATATGACTAACAGATTGCCAAACAATCCGATGACGGTGAGAAATCCAAGGAAGTAGAATGCTGGTTTTTTGTACATGCGCACATATTCATTTATTTCCGCTAGAGTTGTATTATTTCCGGTAAACTCCATATTTGTTGTTTTTTTTTTGCTTTCAGAAATGAAGCAAAGTTTATTTATTTTTTAATCGGGTTTTTATTATTTTTCGAAGAATTTTCTTCTGCCTTGAAAAAAAAGGTGCCAGTTACGCAATTTTGATTTTAAAATAGAACATTTGGGATGTAAATAATGGTAAATAACGCTCTGTCGTTTGTTCGCCAAAATCAAATTGTTCAAATCAGAAATCCATGAATGAATTTTTTCAGAAATTCAGAGGCTGTAGATAAAAAAAAAGAAAATAGAATTAAAAAAACGCGTCATTGCAAAATTGCTCATAACCACGTACAAAACAGCCCAAAATTACATTAATTCATTGTTAAAATCGATTGTAATATCCCATTTTCATGCGATTAATGAATATTAATTAATACATTGATTTATACGTGATACTATTATGGGAAAATGAAATAAAACCTATAAATATACTACTATTAAAAAAAAAAAAAATTAAATACCTGGAAATTGTTCTAACATAAGGTGGAAAGTGCGTCACAGAGATCTGAAGGTGAATTGGCATGACGAAGGACGCGTTAATGATTCAGTCAGTTAAGTACCATACGTGAAACACGCTTGGGCGATCATGTCTCGAAAGAGACATGACTGACTGGGCAGAACAGAAGATTATCCCGCAGTAGGTTGCCATTGCTTTCTGCGGCAGACTGGTTGCCGACCAAGGCTATAGAACCCAATCTGTCCTGCTATTTAACCCATAACTGGAAGGAATAGACGGATTAATACCTTTCCCAAGGGTATTTGTGCGTAAGTGAATACAATGGATTCAACTGGAATTCGAACACGGCTCCCCGGTTTCTCGTTCCGAGCCGATATCCACTGTACCACAACGCACATCCATAATGATTAAGAAGCCTTAATCATGTTTTAAACTATTATATTCAGTCAGTCAGTTAAGTACCATATGCGATACACGCTTTGGGCGATCATGTTTCGAAAGAGACATGACTGACTGACTGGGCAGAAGATTATCCCGCAATAGGTTGCCATTGCTTTCCGCGGTAGATTAGTTGCCAATACTATAGAACCCAATCTGTCTGATCATTTAACCCATAACTGGAGGGAAGAGACGGATTAATACCTTTTCCAAGGGTATTTGTGCGTAAGTGAATGAAAGGAATTCAACTGGAATTCGAACTTGGCTCTCCGATTTGTCGTTCCGAGTCGATATCCACTGCACCACAAAACCGCACAAGCATACTTAAATATACAAATATATCTGAAAAATGAAAAGCCGATTTCAGGAGACTTCATTATTATTTCATTTTTTTCAAATTTAATACCTGATTTTTCTTTTAAACTTTTTTTTTCTTTATATCGAGTTTTAATTATTTTTCAAGTACATCCTGAAGTAAAAGAAAAGCAAGGTTGTGAAACACTGGTGTATAATAATACCAATAAATTTCTAATGAATTACTAAGAGGAATAATAATAAGTGATAGTAAAGAGAGGTGAAATTTCTAGAGCGCGTAATGAGGAAAGACGGCTTGGAAAATCTGATACTCGCAGAGCAGATTGAAGGCAAAAGGGACAGAGGAGACGCATAACATAATGAACTTTAGTAAATGGATGACGGTATAAGCTTTAGGGGAACTAACAAAAAACAAAATTTATTAAGAGCTACAATTGATAGGAAGATGAGGAGAGCAACGATCGCATTGGTAATGATTTGATTATAGAGTGCGAGGTATTTATTAGGCTTGTTTACTAATTGTCCAAATGTTACAAACATCAGGTGACCCCGCCCAACCCAACCAGGAAAGATCTCCCTACTGTAAATTTCAATGCGTCTAAGACCAAGCTGCTGTCTATCAATCATCACAGGCAACCTCTCCTGCCTCCCATAATCATGGACCAAGCGAGCATCCCCGAAAGCAATACTTTGCACCTTCTCGGCCTTACCCTCTCATCTAATCTTAAGTGGAACCACTACATTGAGTCAATAGCTAAATTCACTGCTAGGAATGTTGGGTCACTGTGTCCGGCCTGGAAGTTTTTCCCACCCGAAACCATCCTGCATATATACAAATCATCCATTCGTCCGTGCATGGAGTACTGCTGCCATATATGGTCATGTGCCTCCGCTGTTCATCTCCGTGTTCTTGACAGGCTCCAAAGGAGAATCAGTAATGTGATAGGTACCGACTTGGTGGCTCGACTACAGCCACTTTCCCACCGACGAGAAGTGACTTCCCTTTGTCTGTTCTATAAATACTTCCATGGCTTCTGCTCCAACGAACCTAAGTCACTGGTGCCTCTGCAACAGGTATTTACTCGTGCAACCAGACTGGCAACTGGGTCTCACCTATTCACAGTTAGATCAACCAAATGCAGACGACAATTTTACTCCTGCAGCTTCTTTTCCCGCACTTCCCGCCTGTGGAACTCGCTTTCTTATTCTTGCTTTCCTGACGGCTACACCCTCCAGGAATTTAAATGCAAGGTCAATTCTCATCTCTTAACTACTTGACCCTACTTCTTCCCACACCGTCCTGTAGATCCTTTCCTTTCTCTTCACCTTTGCAACTGTCATCACTCTTGTATTCACATCCTTCTCTTGCTCCTTTTTAACTGGTTCGTCGTTCTCCTCACTCTTCTCTAAGCCTTTTACTCTTATGTAGCCCCCTGCACAGCAGTGGCCTTTCCGCCTTGATCGGGGTGATATGATAAAAAAAAATATATAATGTCAGTCTTGTGGTGCATTGGATATCGGCTCGGAACGAGAACTCGGAAAGCCGAGTTCGAATTCGAGCTGAATTCCTCGCATTCACTTACGCGCAAATACCCTTGGGAAAGGTATTAATCCGTCTATTCCTTCCAGTTATGGGTTAAATAACAGGACTGATTGGGTTCTATAGCTTTGGCTGGCAACCAGTCTACCGCAGAAAGCAATGGCAACATACTGCGGGATAATCTTCTGCCCAGTCAATCATGTCTCTTTCGATCATCAGATTCGAGAGTTCAGCGGACCTGTACGACATTACAACCACCTGTAAATTTGTTTATTATCATTTTTCTTTTACTTTTTTCTGTGCAATATCATCGATTAGACCCTAAACTTTTCGATTATCAAAAAAAAAAAAAAAAAAATTGAAAAAATTCATTATTTAAGATTTTTAGGAGGTGTTCAGTTTCTCATACAACGTTATAGTAAATCGATCCTCCATTTTGTAAACGCTCACGTTGGGGTCGCTTTGATGTTGCTGAGGTCATGTATAGAGACGCTTACAATTTGAAGATCGACAAACCCATGGAAAATTTTTAATTATCCCTACTTCATGTCAATGAAAAATAAGTTATTTGAAACATTAAAAAAAAAACAAGTTTTGGAAAGAGTTTCTTTAAAATAATTCCTGTTGTAAAAAAATTTGGAATAAAAAAATATGACATGTAAAACATAAAAAAAAAATTTGACTGAGAATCTTTAAAATAATTCCAATTCTAAAAAAAAAAATTGAATAAAAACATATTTCCGGGACGATTTTTTTCTTTAATTTCCTACAAGTTTTGAAAAAAAAAAAAAAGAAAAAAAAAAGAAAAAGGGCAACAACTTGAAGCGAGTGTTTCCAAAATGGAGGATCGATTTACTATAATGTTGTATGAGAAACTGAGCACCCCTTGAAAATCTTTTGAAGTTTTTCCAAATTTCTTTTGAAAATTGGAAACTTTATGTACTAATCGTTAAGAATACATAGAAAAAAGTAAAAAAAAAAAAAATGATAATCAACAAATTTAAAGGCGGTAGTAATGTCGTACAGATCCGCCGAGATTTCTTTTCTTTTCAAAACGATCATAGTGAGCTACCGTATCTCCGTAATCACCATTAGACTCATCTAACTCTTTTTGAATCCTCTTCCCGGTTCTCACCCAAACAGTTGGAAATATTCATATTAGAGCTTCCGGTGCGAATGCCAAGTAGCACAGCATGCCGTTTCTAAATTCCTGGTAGAGTGAATCTTATTTATAAAATATCTATCTCCTCGTTGTTGGGAGTATGCAGGTTCGATTCCTTCCGGAAGAAATATATTTTCCAAATAAGATTTCTCAAAAACGATTAAGGCCACTGGAAATTATAATGTACTGCTTACTCGAACTACTAGACTAGCGACTAGGTCCCACCCATTTACAATAAAACCGAACAAATGTAACCGCAACTTCTCCTCTATCAGCTTTTTTTCTTGCACGTCCCGTCTGTGAAATTTCCTTCCGTATACTTGTTTCCTTGACAGCTACAATCTCCATAAATTTAAATGCAATGTCAGTGGCAATCTCTTATCTCCTTATAAAGTATCATTTCCCTGACAACCCTCGTATCATGTTTTTCTCCCTTTCCACTTTACTCTCATGCAGCTCTCTTCACATCAGTGTTCCCATACTTATCCATTCTCTGACACCCTCTGTAGCTTGTTCCTCTTTCTCACCAGTCTCCTCCTGAGCACCAGTAGCAGCACTGTCTTGCTTGGAGTGAAATGAAAAGGAATCGAACCTACATATTTCCACACCGGAGAGATGCCGTCTTTAGATCAGACGTGTCTTTACCAATCGGCCAATGGAAGATTTCATGGAAGACAAACCTCAGTTTCAACTTTCTATAGGTATTCTCCTGGTTTTCATCAAACGATTGATATCTGCTCAGATTGTGTCCGAATGTAAATAAACACAACCGAAGACAACATTCCGTAACTTAATGGAAATCCACAAAACTGGCATTAGTCAACATCTTTAAATTTTTATTTATTTTTATTTATTATGTTGACTAATGCCAGTTTCGTGGAATTCCGTTAAGTTCCGTAATGTTGTTTTCGGTTGTGTTTGTTTACATTCAAATACAATCTGAGCAGATATTAATCATTCGATGAAAATCAGGAAAATACTTATATAAACGTGAAACTGAACTTTGTTGTCCATGTAATCTTCTGTGGGTCGATTGGTAAAGACACGTCTGATCTAAACACGGCATCTCTCCGGTGAGGGAGTTTGCAGGTTCGTTTCCTGTCGGAAGATAAATATTTTCCAAACGATTTATCAAACGATTAAGGCCAGTGGAAATTATAGTGAACTGTTTAACTATATATATATATATATATATATATATATATATATATATATATATATATATAAAATAAACAAACTTTCTACTCAGATACGATTATCTATGAAAAAATAATCATGTTAACAAACAAAAATTTAAATATGTCGGCTAATGCCAGTTTCGTAAATTTCCGTATAACTCCGTAATATATATATATATATATATATATATATATATATATATATATAATGTGTGTGAGAGAGTTTTGTAATTTTCTTGAAGCATTGTGTATATTAGGTGTATGGGTAAATTTTGAAGGCTGTCACAATGCGTTTAGTAAAATAAAGGAAGGTAAAGAAGTTGTTGAATATTACCTATTTATTATACATTAATATTTCGAGATCAAAGTCTCATCTTCAGAATGATAATAGAGCTTAATTTCAAGTCCGCTCGTGGTCCGTGCCTTTCCTCGAATAGTCATCTTTCGCCGCTACTACTGCCGTTAATTGTAGTGCGTGTGTGTGTGTGTGTGTGTTTGTGGTTTATATATGTGTGCTTTGACCGATAGCAGGATTTGGCGTTTTTGCAGCTTTGTTAAAGTATATATATATATATATATATATATATATATATATATATATATATATATTATAAATTATGTTTTAGAACATGTACATAATCATTCTATATATATCCGATACAAAGGTACGATTGTTTCGACATTGGAACTTCAATGTCTCATCAGGCGGTGTGTAAAGTAATGGAAATCCTCTTTCCTTATATTTATTTAGTTTTGTTAGAGGTGTTGGTGGGGGTTAGTGATAGGGGAATAAGCCTCTGACCGTTGGAATTTTTGGAGGAGGTGTTTTTTAAGTGGTTGATTAATGAGATTCTTTAATTTCTAGACAGTTATAAGTTTTTATTATCTTGTGACTAGACGATATCCTTATGGATTTCGTAGAAGAGCTGGTAGTGGTTAGCGCGGATATATTTAATTTAGACAGAATCTTTATAATTAATGTAAGTTTGTATATTTAATCTTAACTTTGGATTTAGGGAATATATTTTTTCTATTAAATTATTAATTTTTAATTATTAATTAGATCATAGTTTGGAAACCGTTTTTCCTATTAAATTTTAAATTTTAAATTTCTATTCTTATATCTAGTCAATTGTGTATGTGGTGGGGGTTTGTATTTCAGGTAATAGTTGAAGTTTTGTGTGTGTTAAGGACAGTATATATAATTAATCTAATTATGGTTATTAACCTTACTTTATAATTTAGTAAATCGATTACTTCTATAAAATTCTAAATTTTATTTACAGACAAATTTCTAATTTAATTATGAATATTAAACCTGACTTTAGAATTTAGTAATTCGATATTATTGTAGAATTATATATATATATATATATATATATATATATATATATATATATGGGGTCCCAGCTCTGACTGTTGTAGTATTTTTTAGCATGCTAAAAATACTACAATAGCCAGAGCTAGGACCCCATATATGTATAAAAAAAATTTCTAATTTAATTATGAATATTAAACCTGACTTTAGAATTTAGTAATTCGATATTATTGTAGAATTATATATATATATATATATATATATATATATATATATATATATATATATATGGGGTCCCAGCTCTGACTGTTGTAGTATTTTTTAGCATGCTAAAAATACTACAATAGCCAGAGCTAGGACCCCATATATGTATAAAAAAAATAAAAATAAAAATAAACTTTGCACACAAAACTCGCGAAGTTTCACACCTCGATGTGACATGTTTTTCGGCAAATAACAACTAGGAAACATCTAAAAAGAAAAACAAAAATTCAAATAATCTTTCTTTAATTATAAAAAAAAATCAAATTTCTTTTACGGAACCTTTTCGCGAACCGACTCGAAGTTTGTTTATCGTCCAATGGGGAAACCCAGAATTATATCTGGGTGTGAATTCCCAAATGATCTGTTTGGAGCCCCAGAAAACGAAATAAAAGGACGAGACAAAAAGACGGTCGTAGTAGAGAAAATACGAACATAATTAACACGTCTCTTGACAAACGCCAAGCAATCGTATTATTATAGCCTCTCTTTCTCTCTCATCTTCTTTTTCTTCACTGTTCACCAATCCACTTAATAACTGACCGCTACCCGAAAGTCTGAGTGGAGACTTCAAAGACACTCCTAACACACAAACGCTCACACATACATACGCATATACTCTTTCAGCAATTACTACTATGAACATTTTTAACGACCTTGTACCAACCAAAAGACATTACTTTTATTTGTAAAAACCTCAATTGATATATATATATATATATATATATATATATATATGTTATTTCTATATACAGTTTGATTTTCTTGTTTTGTACCTCTCTTATTGTGGGCTAGGATGTGCGTTGTGGTGAACTAGATATTGGCTCGGAACGAGAAATGGGGGAGCCGAGTTCGAATTCCAGCTGAATTCATTTGCTTTCACTTACGCGCAAATACCCTTGGGAAAGGTATTAATCCGTCTATTCCTTCTAGTTATGGGTTAAATAACAGGACAGATTGGGTTCTATAGCCTTGGTCGGAAACCACTCTACCGCAGAAAGCAATGGCAACCTATTGCGGGATAATCTTCTGCCCAGTCAGTCATGTCTGTTTCGATACATGATCGCCCAAGTGTGTATCACGTGTGGCACTTAACTGACTGATTGTGGGCTATCTACTAACAAGGTCAAATCAAACTAATCTGTTTTAACACGCATACACTTCACTATAACAGATTTCCCCGACGGTTACAACCTCCAGGAGTTTAAATGTAGGGTCAATAGACACCTCCTAACACACTAACTCACACCCACTCTCTCCAACTCTCTTCCTATGTACATCCTAACTCGTCTATCACCCTCCTTCTGACATTTCCTATACCCAATCGCTCTATGTAACCCCCTGCGCTATAGTGGCAGTGGAATACTTTGCTTGGGGTGACACGATTAAAAAAAAACCCCCCAAAAACAGTATAGTAGTAATTCAAACTCTCTTGGAGATATTTTCTTCCAGTTAAGGGGTAATAAAATAGTTGGGATAGGTCAGTGATAGAGCAAAAGAAGGGGGTCTTTGTTCTTATTTTTTATGACCTCAGTATCTACTTATATTTATTTCCTTTTTTTGTATATTGTTTGTTTTGTTATTGTTTATCTTTTTGCAGCCATTGTGAATTGTATCATTTCTTTTTCGGTCTTCCTTCTTGTCAATGTAAAAACCTGCCGTTCTCCTCAGTGTTCTCGACAGGCTCCAAAGGAGAGTCTGTAATGTGATAGGTACGAACAACAGGTCGTCCAAATATATAATAAAAAAGTCTTACAAAATCTTTCTCATTATTGTGATTTTCCTTCTATCTATCTATCTATCTATCTATCTATCTATCTATCTATCTATCTATCTATCTATCTATCTATCTATCACAGTCTGTTAATATCTATCTATCTATCTATCTAAGTCTGTTCATATCTATCTATCTATCTATCTATCTATCTATCTATCTATCTATCTATGTCTGTTAATATCTATCTATCTATCTATCTATCTATCTATCTATCTATCTATGTCTGTTAATATCTATCTATCTATCTATCTATCTATCTATCTATCTATGTCTGTTAATATCTATCTATCTATCTATCTATCTATCTATCTATCTATCTATCTATTTCTGTTAAAATCTATCTATCTATCTATCTATCTATCTATCTATCTATCTATGTTTGTTAATATCTATCTATCTATCTATCTATCTATCTATCTATCTATCTATCTATCTATGTCTGTTAATATCTATCTATCTATCTATCTATCTATCTATCTATCTATCTATCTATCTATCTATCTATCTATCTATGTCTGTTAATATCTATCTATCTATCTATCTATCTATCTATCTATCTATCTATCTATCTATCTCAGTCTGTTGCTCTATCCTGGGCCCGACGCTCTTCCTTATTTTCATCAACGAATGAGATAAATGAGATAAAGATAATGAGATGAGATGAGATAAAGTCCCAAGTAGGCATCTACGCAGATGACACCACAATATACTCCCGCACCAGTAAGAAACCTAGCGTGGCGGACAGACATAATCTCGCTGCTGACCTTGAACGGGATCTACACTCTGTGGTGAATTGGGGCAAGAAATGGCTTGTCAACTTCAATGCGTCTAAGACCAAGCTGTTGTCTGTCAACAGGCAACCTCTCCTGCCTCCCATAAGCATGGACCAAGCGATTTTCCCTGAGAGAAACACACTACGCCTCCTCTGTCTTACTCTCTCCTCAGACCTCAAATGGAACCACTATATTGATTCCATAGCTAAATCTACTGCTAAGAAGGTTGGGTCACTATGTCGATCCAGGATGTTTTTTCCGCCTGCATATATACAAGTCAACCATCCGTCCGTGCATGGAGTACTGCTGCCATTTATGGTCAGGCGCCTCTGCCGTTCTCCTCAGTGTTCTCGACAGGCTCCAAAGGAGAGTCTGTAATGTGATAGGTATTGATCTGGCGGCTCGACTGCAGCCACTTCCCCACCGTCAAAATGTGGTCTCCCTTTGTCTGTTCTATAAATACTTTCATGGCTTCTGCTCCAACGAACTTAAGTCACTGGTGCCTCCTCAACAGGTGTTTATCGTGCAACCAGACTGGCAACTGGGTCCCATCCATTCACAGTCAGGTTAGCCAAATGCAGACGACAATTCTACTCCTGCAACTTCTTCTCTCGCACTTCCCGCCTGTGGAACTCGCTCCCATATTCTTGCTTTCCTGATGGCTACAACTTCCAGAAATTTAAATGCAAGGTCAATACTCATCTATTAACCACTGGACACTAGCTCTCTCCCCACCCCCGTATAACCTTCCCTTTCTCTCCACCTATGTATCTGTCATCGCACCTGCATTCTCAGCTTTCTATTGCTCCTTTCTAACTAGTTTGTACTCCTCACTCTCTTCTAATTAATTTTTTTTACAGCTATGTAGCCACCCCGCTCATCAGTGGCATTTCCGCCTTGCTCGGGGTGAAATGATTAAAAAAAAATCTATCTATCTATCTATCTATCTATCTATCTATCTATCTATCTATCTATCTATATCTGTTCATTATCTATCTATCTATTTATCTATCTATCTATCTATCTATCTATCTATCTATCTATCTATATCTGTTCATTATCTATCTATCTATCTATCTATCTATGTTCATTATCTATCTATCTATCTATCTATCTATCTATCTATCTATCTATGTCTGTTCATTATCTATCTATCTATCTATCTATCTATCTATCTATCTATCTATCTATCTATCTATCTATGTCTGTTCATTATCTATCTATCTATCTATCTATCTATCTATCTATCTATCTATGTCTGTTCATTATCTATCTATCTATCTATCTATCTATCTATCTATCTATCTATCTATCTATCTATCTATCTATCTATCTATGTCTGTTCATTATCTATCTATCTATCTATCTATCTATCTATCTATCTATCTATCTATCTATGTCTGTTCATTATCTATCTATCTATCTATCTATCTATCTATCTATCTATCTATCTATCTATCTATCTATGTCTGTTAATTATCTATCTATCTATCTATCTATCTATCTATCTATCTATCTATCTATCTATCTATGTCTGTTAATTATCTATCTATCTATCTATCTATCTATCTATCTATCTATCTATCTATGTATGTCTGTTCATTATCTATCTATCTATCTATCTATCTATCTATCTATCTATCTATCTATCTATCTAACTATCTATGTCTGTTCATTATCTATCTATCTATCTATCTATCTATCTATCTATCTATCTATCTATCTATCTATCTATGTCTGTTCATTATCTATCTATCTATGTATCTATCTATCTATCTATGTCTGTTCATTATCTATCTATCTATCTATCTATCTATCTATCTATCTATCTATCTATCTATCTATCTATGTCTGTTCATTATCTATCTATCTATCTATCTATCTATCTATCTATCTATCTCCAATAAAAGATAGAAACCGCGAACTTTTCTGATTATAATGTGGATTTGAAAAAAATATTTATTGTACTTTATTTTTAAAATTTTTGCTACACGTGTTTCTGGTCTCGCAACTTTTAACTGGCAAAAAGTGGTTGTTTCCGCAAAAAAGGACTGAATTCTCCTTATGATTTCGATGTTCAATCTGTGGATTTTTTGTGTGTCGTAATAATTCAAACTTTCTTGGACTTGTAGAGATATTTTCTTCCGGTTAAGGAGAAATAAAATAGTTGGGATAGGTCAGTGATAAAACAAAAGAAGCGGGTCTTTGTTCTTATTTTTTATTTTTGATGACCTCTGAATCTACTTATATTATTTTCATTTTTGTATATTGCACGTGAGTTGTTTTTGCTAGTATCGCGTATTGGCTCTTAACAGTATATGTTTAGAAAATTTATCTGCGGCCCCGATAGATATATAATCTAAACATATTTATAAATGGAACTTTGTGTGTGTGTGTGTGTCCGTTACCTATAGACTCCGAAACAGCTGAACCGATTTTCTTGAAAATTTACACAGTTGTACTATAAGCGTCTGCGAGTGTTCTTAGCTAGGTTTTGTGTCGAGGTACCCCCGATAAATATCGAACATCGATAATCGAAAAAATCAGGTTATAGAAGGAGTGGTCCGATTTTAATCTAATTTGATACACTCATAGACAAAGACATAAGAAACGATATTCAGAAGTTTCAAGGCTGCAGTTCTTACAATAGTGCAGAAAATCGATAATATATATATATATATATATATATATATATATATAAAAGGCAAGATGTTTGTGTGTGTGTATGTTTATCTGCCTGTATGTCTATTTTTTTCAGCCCTTTTATTTTAGTTTTTGCTTCGGGTTTGGCTCTAAGTAGGTATAATTGTAGTTCTTAGTCTCATCCATCATATCATTTACTCAGAGGACTTATTTAGCCTTCAAAATTCAGTTAACGACGAAAAAAACTTATTTGATATCGATACCAGGAAATCAAAATTTGACTTACAACCATTCACTTTTCTTTCAGTCTACGGTTTCGCTTTAACTGGAAACAACTATTGCTTTTTTAGTCTTTCGTGCCAACGTCCAAAGAGTCTGAACTCCAGGACCATGGATTAGTTTTAAAGCTTCCATTACACCCGAGCAACGCCGGGCTATACTGCTAGTTTATATATATATATATATATATATATATATATATATATATATAGTATTTACGCTTTCACACCCTGATTGAGCACTCTGGAAGAGTGGGAGACTTAGTAAACAGTAGCTACTCCGGCATTTACGCATCGCTCATTCGATAATGTATTAGAGCACTCTAGCTATTGGGCGTGTTTATACGCGCTTAAAGCATGCCTCCTTCTACCGGACGCTCGTGGCTTAGGGGTAGAATCGCCGACTGACGTCGATTCGGTCGGGTTTCAATCCTGGGTTAGGAAGCGATCGGAGTCTAAGCCGTACTGATGAGCTGTGGTACAGTGAAACAGATCTGTCTGCGAATGACTATAGTATATATATATATATATATATATATATTGAGGAGTAGACAATTTCCTCTTGGTAGACAACTTAGAGGTTTTTGAGGAAAAAAATCAAAGGCACAAAAAGTCTCTTAGTTCTGCCGAGGCAACCCTAATACAGTGCTTGAGGCACGCGAGGAAATGCTAGCGACGCCGGATCCTGGGACGGAAATCTTCGTACACTCAACTGAGAAACACGCACGAGGTCGGTGGTGGGTCAGACAGCTAGACATACCAATTTGCGGTCGTGTGCATGAAATAACAGTCGTCGCATGGGTCGTAATTTGACTTTTATATATATATATATATATATATATGTCATCATTAAAGTTAAAAAGCTCAGGACTCGCCAACCACGTATGGCAATTAAAAGAAATAGAAACGTTAATGTGAAATGGGGAATATTAAAGAAAGTCTGGTTTTACAGCATGGGGCATAAAGTTTGGAGGTACTACCAAGAAGAGAAACTGGCTATTGTAACATACTCAGATCAGGATAATTTATTGAACGAGAGGTCTGAGGTAATGACCGGAAACAAAAAAAGTATGCCTTAGGTCTGTTCGAACTCGGTTGTGGGTGTATTCGTCTTTCTCCTCTACAGGTCCGATTACCCTCCCTCTTGGGTGGGAATTCAGGCGGTCATTTGTATAAGAAAGCTGCCTGATGGTTGAACATTGGGTAGCAGGCAAGCGGTGACAATTTCGTTCTTTAATATATATATATATATATATATATATATATATATATATATATATATATTTCTTGTCTGACGATTGCAAGAGCGTGAAACCCAGGGTCACAAACTCACACCTATCTATATGAATATGTCAGCTCTATCACTGATATTGAGCGCTTTCAAATAAGTGCCGCGCATATATAATATATAAATGATATAATATATATAACAAATTGCATATATATATATATATATATATATATATATATATATATATATTATGTTTTAGAACATGTACATAATTTTTCTATATATGTCCTCTCCTCTACAATCATATGTTTGTTTCAACGTTGGGTGTCCAACATTTCGTCAGGAGGAAAAAGCAAGAGCTGGAATCATCCGCTGTTTATATTTGGTTCGTTGTTGTTGTGGGGTTGGTTGGGGTTATTGATAATGAAGGGAACGTGACTTCCGTTTTGACCGTTAGGCTTTTGAAGAACTTGGTGTGTAAGTGCCAAATTGTTGATTAATGGTATTATCTGTTGGAATGTACGTTTTTATCGGTCGGGTATATCTTTTGGTTAGAATTTCGAAAAAAGTGGTGTGTGGAGGGTTTTGATTACTTGGTCAGTTTTGTGTGTTTGTGTGGGTTTTTTTGTGTGTGATTGGGGAACTTATCTTGTTTGTTGACCTTAAGAATTTTTAGGACGGCTTTATGGTTGGCTAGTGTTTGATTAATTGATGTCTGTTGTTACCAGGCCTATTTTATGTATTCTCTTTCATCTTGTGGCGAGGCTTTCCCCTCGGGGTTCCTTAGATAGATGTGATAGGGGTGGGGTGTTTTTTCTTTTTAATTTTGATTTTTCCGGTACGGAATATTTTTTATTTTATTTTTGTTTTTTATATTTTTATTTTAGCGGGATAGGGTTTTTTTTTTATATTTTTTTATTTTATATTCAAGTTTGGAGTATTATTGTGTTTAGGCGAAGTTATTTCCAAAAAATCTAAACTTGTATTTTTTAGGAAGAAAATGCAAATTTGTATTTTATCAGTTTTTTTTTATATAAAGTTGTATATTTAATCTTAATTTTGAGTTTAGAGGATCGGTTTTTCTTTTAAGTTTTTCTTTTTTCTATAAATTATCGTTTGGAATCCTGTTTATTTCTTTTAATTTTTAATTTTATTTATTTATATATTTTTGTGGGTATTAGATCTTACTTTAAGGATTTATTAGATCGATTTTTTTCTATAGCATTTTTTATCTTTTATAATTTTTTTTTTTAATCATCTCACCCCAAGCAAGGCATTCCACTGCCATTATTGCGCATGGGGCTACATAGGGGAAGGTAAAGAGAAGGAGTGGTTAGACATAGGGAATGTCAGGAGGAAGGTGACAGATGAGTAAGGATAGCGAGGATGAGGGTTGGGCAGATGGGAAGAGTGCTTGATAGAATGGGAGCAGGTTAGTGTGTTAGGAGGTGTCTATTGACCTTACATTTAAACTCCTGGAGATTGTAGCCGTCGGGGAAGCAATCGTTTGGAAGAGAATTTCACAGTCGGGAAGTGCGAGGAAAGAAACTGTTGGAGTAGAAGTTACGGCTGCATTTTATCGGTTTCACTGTAAAAGGGTGGGATCTAGTTGCTAATCTAGTATCTCGTTCAAATTCCTATTTAGGGGGCACTAGTGATCTAAGTTCATCGGAACAGAAGCTGTGAAAGTATTTATAGAAGAGACACAGGGAAGCCACTTCACGCCGGTGGGAGAGAGACTGCAGGCGGTCTGTCAAGTCGGTATCTATCACATTACAGACCCTCCTCTGAAACTTATCGAGAAGCCCGAGGAGAACAGCAGGGGCACCCGACCAGATATGGCAGCAGTATTCAATGCACGGGCGGATGGTAGATTTATAAATGTGCAGGATAGATTTAGACGGAAAAAACTTAGAGAGAACTGACTTTCATAGCAGCCGATTTAGCAATGGATTCGATATAGTTATTCCATTTGAGGTCCGTTGAAAGTGTGAGACCAAGGAGGCGTAGTGTTTTACTCTCTGGGAGGCAAGCCTGGTCCCTGCTAATGGGAGGTAGGTGAGATTGTCGATGATGGTTAATTGAGAGTAGCTTCGTTTTAGAAGCATTAAAATTTACTAGCCATTTCTTACCCCAGTCCAATATGGATTGGAGGTCTTTTTCAATCTCGGCTGCGAGGTTAGCTTTTTTTTTTAGATTTTTGTTGGAGGCGAGAGTAAACTGTGGTGTCATCGGCGTACAAATCTATTTGGGCTCTTATGGAATCAGGGAGATCATTAATGTAAATATCTACTAAAATTTCCAGTATTTTTTAGCATGATTGTAGGGTTAGATCTTTAATGTGCTTACACTTTATTTTTGTGTATGATATAATTATTCTGAAATAGTATATTTAATCATAATTTTGAATATAGGAATTTTGATTTTTTTTTGAGTTTGGGAGCCTTTTGTTTCGTTTAATTTTGATATTTCCAGTACGGAATATTTTTGTATTTAAGTAAGGTTATTGCGGTAAGTAAGGTTATTGCAGTAAGTAAGGTTATTGCGGTAAGTAAGGTTATTGCGGTAAGTAAGGTTATTGCGGTAAGTAAGGTTATTACGGTAAGTAAGGTTATTGCGGTAAGTAAGGTTATTACGGTAAGTAAGGTTATTGCGGTAAGTAAGGTTATTGCGGTAAGTAAGGTTATTACGGTAAGTAAGGTTATTACGGTAAGTAAGGTTATTACGGTAAGTAAGGTTATTGCGGTAAGTAAGGTTATTACGGTAAGTAAGGTTATTACGGTAAGTAAGGTTATTGCGGTAAGTAAGGTTATTACGGTAAGTAAGGTTATTACGGTAAGTAAGGTTATTACGGTAAGTAAGGTTATTGCGGTAAGTAAGGTTATTACGGTAAGTAAGGTTATTGCGGTAAGTAAGGTTATTGCTGTAGACTTTAGTAATAGTTTGGGAGCCTGATTATTTCTTTAATTTTACGTTTTATTTATTTAGATGTTTTTGTGGGTATTAGACCTTCCTTTAAGGATTTATTAGAACGATTTTTTCTGCAGCATTTTTAATCTTTTATAATAAGAATATCTAATCAAACTCCGAGTATTTCCTAGCATGATTGTAGGGTTAGGTCCCTAATGTGCTTGCAGTTTACTGTGGTTTCGTGCCTCAGTAATTTTTTTAGATATTCTACAATTTCATGGGTAATACGTATTTCGCGGCCAACCTGCTCACCAGACCCAAATGATACAACAGTTAATATTCAAAATGTTGCAAAAATATAATATATAATATTTAATATAAATTGTTAATTAGGTAAAAATAGAGAGCAATATAAAATATTCCGAGGAAAAATATTTCACTCAAATAAAAGGTTATAAATTCAGAATTTATTTTCAACAATATATGAACGGTTTTACATTGTCCCCTTCACACCGTTGAAAAATAAATAAATCATTTATTATTTAAATTTATTTAAATGAATATATGTAAAAGTAATCTATGTAAAAGCGTTCAAAAGTTATTTAAATAAATTCTAGATTTATAACTGTTTAATTGTGTTGAGTTTTCTTCTCAATATTATATATATATGACTAATATTTATATCAATCATCCACATACAAGCATGCTTGACTGAATCACAGCTCATTACTGTGGCTAGACATCTATTTGCTTCTGGCCGGGTTCGAAACTCGATTTGGTGTCAGTCGGTGTCTCTACTCTCTAAGAAATAAGCGCATAAAATTTTTTAAATCTTATCACCCCGAGCAAGACGGTAATGCCACTGATGTGCAGGGGGCTACATAAGAGTAAAAGCACTAGATAGAAGAGAGTGAAGAGAAGGACAAACCATTTAGAAAGGAGCAAGAGAAGGGAGGGGACCCAGTTGTGATGACAGTTGCAGAGGTGGAGAGAAAGGAAAGGATATACAGGGTAGTGAGGAAAGAACTAGGGTCAAGTGGTTAAGAGATGAGTATTGACGAAATGATTTGTTTGAACATTATTTTAATCGATACTCGTATTTAAGTAGATATTCTGCTTATAATCAAACAGTATTATATATTTTATTTCTACCAGCCTGATTATTTAGGATAACTTCTGTTACGAAAATGTGCGTCATTTGGTAGAATACTCGTAAAATAAATAAATTTATTTATTTTTAAACGGAAGGATCATATATATATATATATATTCTTCACTACTCGACGACATAATTATTGCAAAAATAAAATAGAATAAAATAATAACTCAATGCTAAAGAGGGAACACGCGGCAAGAGATTTAATAACTGGCAGTAAAGAGAATGAACTGAGCCAATGCAGCCTCGTTATTGTCTCTCTCTAAATAAGCGTGACAAGAGCAAATATATATATATATATATATATATATATATATATGTATCTACCCTATTATAATAAAAACCATTGAGTATATATATATATATATATATATATATATATATATATATACTCAATGGTTTTTATTATAATAGGGTAGATACATATATATATATATATATATATTATATATACCCTATTATAATAAAAACCATTGAGTATATATATATATATATATATATATATATATATATATATATACTCAATGGTTTTTATTATAATAGGTTGGTACATATTATTCTACATCGCTGGCACAACTCGGAGTTACATGCACTACACAATCATCAGGTGCATATTACAAACCGTAAAAGTAACACCAAAAGTTTGCAACAAGCAGTTGATGAATGCGTAGTGCATGAAACTCAGAATCGTGCGACTGATGTAGGTTAATATGTATGTTTAATGATATAAGATTTGTGAGCCGACCGAAGTTGCCAATGAGGTAAAATAAACGAACATCTTAATGATTTTAATTTAAAATTTTCGTGAAAATTTCAAAGTAATTATTCGAATTATGGTATCTCCTTTTTTTCTACTGGCAACGCAAACTCATCATCGCTTCCAATACTGTGTGTTGACACCACTTTAGTTTACTCCCATGTGTTTGATTTTTGGTTTATTAGCATGGCGAAAAAAGCATTCCAGAAGTTGAGTAAAGTATTAAGAAACAGGATAATTTAGCTAGAAACAAAGAAGAGATTACACGACTGCTATGTGATGTCAGTTCTTCAATATGGCAATGAATACTGGACAATATCATCAAAGATGAAGGAAAAATTTCAATCAGCTGAAATGTGGTTCTACAGAAGCATACTGGATATAAAGTGGCGGATCAGTTCCTTATTACTATCAATATATAAAATGACCCCTCACTTTGTGGTCACAGCAGTTTCTATACGTTTATATTCCTGAGATCCAAAAGCAGAAGGAAGCATTCCAGGAGCTGAGAAGAGTATTAAGAAACATGATAATTTCGCTAGAAACAAAGAAGAGTGTACTAGATTGCTATGCGATGTCAGTTCTTCAATATGGCAGTGAATGCTGGACAATATCATTAAAGATGAAGGAAAAACTTGAAGCAACTGAAATGTGGTTCTACAGAAAGATGCTGTGAATATTACGGACTGAGCTTGTTAAAAATGATGAGGTTTTGGAAAGGATGGAAACGAAAAGGAAATTAATACTGAGCATCAGGAAAAGACAGCTGAAGTTCCTGAGACATGCAATGAGGATGATAGCTTGGAGAACCTGACACTAACAGGCCAGATAGAGGGAGAAAGAGACAGGGGAAATCAGCGGATAACATATTTGAAGGACCTGAGCAGGTGGATGACAGATCGGGAGTTGCGTGGTGTTACAGGAGAAAGTGTGCTAAGAGCCACCAGGGATAAGGAGATGTAGGAAGCCATTATCGCCTACGTCCTGAAAGGACAGGGCACATAGAAGAAGAAGAAGAAGAAGAAGAAGAAGAAGAAGAAGAAGAAGAAGAAGAAGTTAAAAGTTTTACTTTTTGTAGGTGTATTTCTTTCGTTTACTTTAATAATTTACTTTCATATAAATTATTATTATTTTTTATTTATTCAGTAAAGGAACTCTTTACTTTAACTAAATTAAGACTTACTGAATTTACTTTCACTAAATTTAATTTTTTATTGAAGTACTAGCAGTATAGCCCGGCGTTGCTCGGGTGTAATGCAAGCTTTAAACTAATTCATAGTCCTGGAGTTCAGACTCTTTGGACGTTGGCACGAAAGACTAAAAAGCAATAGTTGTTTCCAATTAAAGCGAAACCGTAGACTGAAAGAAAAATGAATGGATGCAAGTCAGATTTTGATTTCCTGGTATCAATATCAAATTTTATGCACTATTGTAAGAACTGCAACCTTGAAACTTCTGAATATCGTTTCTTATATCTTTGTCTATGAGTGTATTAAATTTCATTAAAATCGGACCACTCCTTCTATAACCAGATTTTTTCGATTATCGATTTTCAATATTTATCGGGAGTAACTCGACACAAAACCTAGCTACGAACACTCGCAGACGCTTATAGTACAACTGTGTAAATTTTCAAGAAAATCGGTTCTGCCGTTTCGGAGTCTATAGGTAACGGACCCCCCCCCACACACACAGACAAAGTTCCATTAATAAATAAGTTTAGATATAGTTGCTACTATTGCTCGGTCCATACTTCTCCCTCTTCTTTTTGAACAGGAGTAAAGGTTCACCCCTTGTTCTCTGTTTAGGAAGTGGTTCCAGGTTCTTTATCTCTTCTCAGCTTTTAATATTGGTGCAAATTTTCTGCGATGCGTGCTGTCGGTGGTAACATCTCTTCATAGTGAGGGTACCGGGTTGGTAGTTTTCTGGTTGCTGCTTCCGACTGGTAGTTCGAGCCCTAACTCTTGCGTAGAGTCAAGAGCGGCTGCTCTGATCAACAGTTGCATAATATCTGGGTTCTTGTAGTTCCATAACTCCCAGGGATTGATTTCCCTGCAAGCACTTTTGGTTAAAGATCTCAAGTGGTGAGACTTCATTAAATCAATAGCTAAATCTACTCATAGGAAGGTTGGATCACTGTGTCGGGCGAAGAAGTTTTTCTCGTCTGAATTCATCTTACAGATATAAAAATCAACCATCCACCCGTGCATTGAATACTGTTGTCATATCTTGTCGGGCGAAACTGCTAATAATTTCAGAGTTCTTGACAAAATCTAAAGAGAATCTGCAATGTAATCGATCCTGACCTGGCAGCTCGACTCCAGTGACTTTCCCACAGACGAGATGTGGCTTCCTTTTGTCTCTTCTGCAAATATTTTCACGGTTTCTGCTTTTTTTTTTTAAATCATTTTACCCCGAGCAAGGCAGAAACGCCACTGATGTGCAGGGGGTTACATAAATGTAAAAAGATTAATTAGAAAAGAGTGAGGAGTACAAACTAGTTAGAAAGGAACAATAGAAAGCTGAGAAAGCAGGTGCAATGACAGATACATGGGTGGAGAGAAAGTGAAGATTATACAGGGGAGGGGAGAGAGCTAGAGTCCAGTGGTTAGTAGATGAGTATTAACTTTGCATTTAAATTTCTGGAGGTCGTAGCCGTCAGGAAAGCAAGAATACGGGAGTGAGTTCCACAGGCGGGAAGTGCGAGAGAGGAAGCTGAAGGAGTAGAATTGTCGTCTGCATTTGGCTAACCTGACTGTGAATGGGTGGGACCCAGTTGCCAGTCTGGTTGCACGGGTAAACACCTGTTGAGGAGGCATCAGTGACTTAAGCTCATCCGAGCAGAAGCCATGAAAGTATTTATAGAACAGACAGAGGGAGGCCACATTTCGACGATGGGAAAGTGGCTGCAGTCGAGTCGCCAGATCGGTACCTATCACATTACAGACTCTCCTTTGAACCTGGTAAGAACACTGAGGAGAACGGCAGGGGCACCTGACCATAAATGGCAGCAGTACTCCATGCACGGACGGATGGTTGACTGCAGGATGGATTCAGGTGGAAAAAACATCCTGCATCGACATAGTGACCCAATCTTCTTAGCAGTAGATTTTGCTATGGATTCAATATAGTGCTTCCATTTGAGGTCTGAGGACAGGGTAAGTCCGAAGAGGCGTAGTGTATTACTCTCCGGGAGAATCATCTGGTCCATGCTTATGGGAGGCAGAAGAGGTTGCCTGTAATGGTTGGCAGACAACAGCTTGGTCTTAGAGGAATTGAAGTTGACAAGCCACTTCTTGCCCCAGTTCACCACACCGACGAGCTTAGTCCCCATGTGCCCCCTCTACACGAATTTACTCGAGCACCTAGACTGGCAACATGGTCTCATATTTTTACTGTCGAATTAGTCAAATGTAACCGCATCTTCTACCATAATAGATTCTTTATTCGCACTTCCCGTTTGTGGAACTCCCTTCTGTATACTTGCTTTCCTGATGGTTATAATCTTCAAAGATTAAAGTGCAACGTCAATCGCCATCTCTTATCTCCTTTACCTCCATCTTCTCCGACACTCACCGAATCTTGCTCCTCTCACTTTACTCTCACGTAACTCTCTTCACACCAGTGTTCTCATTCTTCTTTTACCCATTTTATACTGAAATAACCTTTCTCTCTCCTCTTACGTTGTTTCCTACGTATATATATATATATATATATCCACCCTATTATATATACATATATATGTATCCACCCTAATATGATAAAAAAGTTGAGTATATATATATATATATATATATATATATATATACTCAACGGCTTTTATTATAAAAGGGTGGATACATATTATCGTATATCGCTGGCACTACTTGGAGTTTCATGCACTATGCAATCATCAGGTGCATATTACAAACAGTAAGGGTAACACCAAGAGTTTGTAACAGGCAACTGATGGATGCGTAGTACATGAAACTCAGAGTCGTGCGACTGACTTAGGTTAATATGTATATTTAATATTATGAGATTTGTGAGCCGACCGACGTTGCCAATGAGGTAAAATAAGGAACATTTTAATGATTTTAATTGAAAGTTTTCGTAAAAATTTCAAAGTAATTCTTCGAATTAAGATATTTCCTTTTTTTTTTCTACTGACAACACAAACTCATCTTCTCTTCCAAACTAATCTTCTCTTACTGCCTTGCCTGGGGTGAAACGATTAATATATATATATATATATATATATATATATATATATATATATTCTTGCTCAAAACCACCATATATATATATATATATATATGGTGGTTTTGAGCAAGAATCTATACACACATACACACACACACACACACACACACACACACACACACACACACACACACACATATATATATATATATATATATATATATTCTTGCTCAAAACCACCCTTGACAGCGAACTGCAGCTGCCTAGGTATCCAGCACGCAGTCCCAATAATGTTTCCGTGCTAGTCGAGGTACTGTCGATATGATCTTTTCCCTCCGCTAGGTTGCTGAGAAAGTCCGAGAGAAGAACGAGGAGCTGTATATGGTTTTCATTGACCCTACAAAGGCCTTTGACACAGTCAACCGTGCAGCTCTCTGGAAGGTTTTGAAAAAGCTGGGAATACCCGACAACATGCTGAATGTAATCATGTCTTTTCATGATGGAATGAAGGCATCTGTTGTTTCAAATGGGGAGTCTTCAGAACCTTTCAATGTGACAAATGGTACTAAACAGGATTGCGTAACGGCACCTGTGCTGTTTGCTTTGTTCTTTTCAGTTATGCTGAAGTATGCTTTTGCTGATATTGGTATAGGCGTAGAATTCAAATTTAGAACAAGTGGTGGTCTCTTCAACCAGCAGCGTTTCAAAGCTAAGATCCTCATTCGACAAACTATCATTAGGGATCTGTTGTTTGCAGATGACGCTGCACTCTGTGCAACCTCTCAGGAGGAAGTGCAACTGCTTGTAGATAGGTTTTCTGCTGCTTGCAAGGCTTTTGGTCTGACAATCAGCATCAAGAAAACAGAGGTGATTCACCAACCTCGCCCCACACCAAAACAAGTTCTGGGTGTAAAGCAGCGGCCACTAGTATACAGCTTTCCCGATATACCAATCCGAGGAGATGGTAAAGATCTGAAATATGTTAAAAACTTTACCTATCTTGGAAGTAAGGTTAATTGGAATGCTTCTCTTGATGATGAAATCATTAATCGAATTGCGAAAGCAACTAGTGCTTTTGGGAAACTGCGCCATCGGTTGTGGGATGATAGGGGGATTAGCCTAAGGACTAAAGTACTTGTGTATAAAGCAGTTGTGCTAACAACGCTGCTTTATGGATCGGAATCATGGACAGTCTATCATAATCACATCCAGAAGCTTGATGTCTTCCACAAAAATTGCCTTAGAAGAATTTGTGGTTTCACCCTAAACAATTGGATGTCTAATGCGGACCTATTCACGCGCTGCGGTATTAGCGGAATTGAGAGCTTTTTGATGCAATCACAGCTGCGTTGGGCAGGACATGTCTAACGTATGGAAGATGACCGGATACCAAAGCAAGTGTTGTACGGTGAGCTCAGCAGGGGACGGCGGAATGTGGGTAGACCTCTGCTTCGCTTTAAGGATAAGCTGAAAATGAATTTGTCATGTACAAATATTCCTCACCGTGATTTTGAACGAATTGCCTCTCAACGAATTGAATGGAGATCTGCCTGCCAGAGGGGCATCAAGCAGTTCTCTGAGACTGAGATTGACCAACTGCGCGCAAGACGTGAGAGAACCAAAGCATCTGCAAGTGTCCCAGCCGATCATTCGTGCAATCTTCCTTCTTGCCTCCATTGTGGACTTGTTTGTAAATCTCTTGCAGGACTCAAATGCCATTTACGATTGAGTAAGTGCAGGCATGCTACATCGAATTAAACAGTTGTCTAGACCTCATACGTCGAAATCGACGGGAGAGTCCATTATATATATATATATATATATATATATATATATATATATATATATATATATATCAGCATGCAGTGTGGGTATAGAAGAATCCAAAGGAGTATCCTGTACATACAGTGGTAGAATAACTCTCTAAGAGAGCTCTTAACATATATGCATATAAATACATATTGAGCAAATATAAGAAAAATTAAGGCAGACACGTTATTTCATGGTGAATCGGAGGTATAGGCCTATTTCAGGCGAACCATCATCAGCTTCCGTCTTTATTTAACAAAGAATTTTACACAAAAAAACATCATTTTTTTTGCGTGGGGGAGGTCAAATCTTTTGTTAAATAAAGACGGAAGCTGATGATGGTTCGCCTGAAATAGGCCCAAACTTCCGATTCACCATGAGATAACGTGTCTGCCTTAATTTTTCATATATATATATATATATATATATATATATATATATAAATCCAGGCGAAGAGGACTCAAGGTTTTACTATTGTGAGTGCCCTGGTATTTATTTTATATATTTATATATTACTTTAAAAATAAGGAATTTATTAACAGTCTTAAGAGCCTTTCGTCCAACATCTCATCAGGACGAAATCGTTGGAATTATAAATCGAAAGAAAGAAAATGAAGAGCAAAAAATGTAAGAAAATGAAGAGCAAAAAATGTAAGAAACGCTAAAATGAATATACATATAAATATACATACTTATAATGAGAGGAGGAGAAATCGCGTGTAAATAATTATAGAGGGACAGTTAAAATAAAATATCCCCAACAAATAAGGAGACTTAACGAAATCCTTCTGCCGACAAAGAGAAGGCCTCCGTAAAGATATGCAGACTGATTCCAAAATCTTTAAATGATTATTTGAACCAGCTACATGTAAAATTATATATATATATGTATGTATGTATTCAAGTATGGGTGGAATAATATTCCTTGTCCAAAGAAATACTATTTTTAAAAAAGTGCTCAATACAAAGTAGAGCTAATAATATTTATTCAGAAGTTATAACATGAATATGTTACAATATCACTACAAAAGTAGCTATTTTGTTTCGACACTTCTAGTGTCCTGGCAAGTGATTTAAAATAAACCACATCACTTGACATGACACAAGAAGTGTCGAAACAAAATAGCTATATTTGTAGTGATATTGTAACAAATCCATGTTATAATTTCTGAATATATATATATATATATATATATATATATCTGTGTGTGTGTGTGTGTGTGTGTGTGTGTGTGTGTGTGTGTGTGTGTGTGTGTGTGTGTTTAGACTCGAGGTATCATATGGTATAGTTATAGGACAGGTCGGAGATCATTCATTGATGACTGTACCATGTAACCTAGAACAGTGTGTCGCATGTTACAGGGAAAGTATATAAGCATCGTCAAATAATATCCGTTGATCTGAGGTATGCCATGAAATAAAATAATTCAGCATAGCATCTCCCTAATTTATTTGTCCATCGGCACATCTACACTCACAAAAGCTGCTGTTTTTTTGTTTTCTTGTTAATTGAGTTATGTTAATTGCATCTAAAGCAGAAAATTAACGCATTTGACTGATAGTAGTAACCGGTTCTTCCGACCTGCATGGCTAAACAGTCAAATAACTAATAATTAGCGATATGACGTTGATGATTATACTTGCCACTGCTAAGCTTGAAAATGGGTGTAACTGATTTTTAACAGTTTATTACTGATTGAGTATTAATTATGGTAGAGGGGTTTGTGAGAAGAGTGTATAATTTCAGTATTTGTTATGCTAAAGTCAAGGGCATGAGTTTGGGACCATTGTGAATTTTTAACTCACTGCAGTAGTAAGAGACCGGGGAAATATCTGAAAGGTCCTCTTAAGATATACGTCTATCTATCTATCTATCTATCTATCTATCTATCTATCTATCTATCTATCTATCTATCTATCTAGCTCGGTCTTTTTATTTCTCTCTATTCATCTATCTATCTCGGTCTTTTTATTTCCATCTATCTATCTATCTATCTATCTATCTGTCTATCTATCGAGCTCAGTCTTTTTATTTCTCTCTATCTATCTATCTCGGTATTTTTATTTCTATCTATCTATCTATCTATTTAAGGTCCTCTTAAGATATACGTCTAAGTATGTTCCAATCTATCTATCTATCTATCTATCTATCTATCTATCTATCTATCTATCTATCTAGCGGTCTTTTTATTTCTCTATTTATCTATCTTGGTCTTTTCATTTCTATCTATCTATCTATCTATCTATCTATCTATCTATCTATCTATCTATCTATCTATCTATCTATCTATCTTAGTCTATTCATATCTATCTATCTTAGTCTATTCATATCTATCTATCTATCTATCTATCTATCTAGCGGTCTTTTTATTTCTCTATTGATCTATCTTGGTGTTTTCATTTCTATCTATCTATCTATCTATCTATCTATCTATCTATCTATCTATCTATCTAGCTCAGTCTTTTTATTTCTCTCTATCTATCTATCTCGGTATTTTTATTTCTATCTATCTATCTATCTATCTATCTATCTATCTATCTATTTGAGTCTTCTTAAGATATACGTCTAAGTATGTTCCAATCTATCTATCTATCTATCTATCTATCTATCTATCTATCTATCTATCTATCTATCTATCTAGCTCGGTCTTTTTATTTCTCTCTATCTATCTATCTCAGTATTTTTATTTCTCTCTATCTATCTATCTCAGTATTTTTATTTTCTATCTATCTATCTATCTATCTATCTATCTATCTATCTATCTATCTATCTATCTATCTATCTATCTATTCTATTTAAGGTCCTCTTAAGATATACGTCTAAGTATGTTCAATCTATCTATCTATCTATCTATCTATCTATCTATCTATCTATCTATCTATCTATCTATCTAGCAGTCTTTTTATTTCTCTCTATCTATCTATCTCATTTATTTCTATCTATCTATCTATCTATGTATTTTTATTTCTCTCTATCTATCTATCTATCTATCTATCTATCTATCTATCTATCTATCTATCTATCTATCTATCTATCTATTCTATTCTATTTAAAGGTCCTCTTAAGATATGCATCTAAGTATGTTCAATCTATCTATCTATCTATCTATCTATCTATCTATCTATCTATCTATCTATCTATCTATCTATTTAAGGTCCTCTTAAGATATACGTCTAAGTATGTTCCAATCTATCTATCTATCTATCTATCTATCTATCTATCTATCTATCTATCTATCTATCTATCTATCTATCTATCTATCGGTCTTTTTATTTCTCTATTTATCTATCTTGGTCTTTTCATTTCTATCTATCTATCTATCTATCTATCTATCTATCTATCTATCTATCTAGCGGTCTTTTTGTTCTCTATTGATCTATCTTGGTCTTTCATTTCTATCTATCTATCTATCTATCTATCTATCTATCTATCTATCTATCTATCTATCTATCTATCTATCTAGCTCGGTCTTTTTATTTCTCTCTATCTATCTATCTCGGTATTTTTATTTCTATCTATCTATCAATCTATCTATCTATCTATCTATCTATCTATCTATCTATCTATCTATCTATCTATCTATCTAGCGGTCTTTTTATTTCTATCTATCTATCTATCTATCTATCTATCTATCTATCTATCTATTCTATTTAAGGTCCTCTTAAGATATACGTCTAAGTATGTTCCAATCTATCTATCTATCTATCTATCTATCTATCTATCTATCTATCTATCTATCTATCTATCTATCTAGCGGTCTTTTTATTTCTCTCTATCTATCTATCTCGGTATTTTTATTTCTATCTATCTATCTATCTATCTCGGTATTTTTATTTCTCTCTATCTATCTATCTATCTATCTATCTATCTATCTATCTATCTATCTATCTATCTATCTATTCTATTCTATTTAAGGTCCTCTTAAGATATACGTCTAAGTATGTTCCAATCTATCTATCTATCTATCTATCTATCTATCTATCTATCTATCTATCTATCTATCTATCTATTTAAGGTCCTCTTAAGATATACGTCTAAGTATGTTCCAATCTATCTATCTATCTATCTATCTATCTATCTATCTATCTATCTATCTATCTATCTATCTAGCGGTCTTTTTATTTCTCTATTTATCTATCTTGGTCTTTTCATTTCTATCTATCTATCTATCTATCTATCTATCTATCTATCTATCTATCTCGGTCTTTTTATTTCTCTATTGATCTATCTTGGTCTTTTCATTTCTATCTATCTATCTATCTATCTATCTATCTATCTATCTATCTATCTATCTATCTATCTAGCTCGGTCTTTTTATTTCTCTCTATCTATCTATCTCGGTATTTTTATTTCTATCTATCTATCAATCTATCTATCTATCTATCTATCTATCTATCTATCTATCTATCTATCTATCTATCTATCTAGCGGTCTTTTTATTTCTCTATTTATCTGTCTATCTCGGTCTTTTTATTTCTATCTATCTATCTATCTATCTATCTATCTATCTATCTATCTATCTATTTAAGGTCCTCTTAAGATATACGTCTAAGTATGTTCCAATCTATCTATCTATCTATCTATCTATCTATCTATCTATCTATCTATCTAGCGGTCTTTTTATTTCTCTATTTATCTATCTTGGTCTTTTCATTTCTATCTATCTATCTATCTATCTATCTTAGTCTATTCATATCTATCTATCTTAGTCTATTCATATCTATCTATCTATCTATCTATCTATCTATCTATCTATCTATCTATCTATCTATCTATCTATCTCTGTTCATTATCTATCTATCTATCTATCTATCTATCTATCTATCTATCTATCTATCTATCTATCTATTCAAGCTTACGACCAAGTCATGTCGAAACACCGGTTCCCGCATGATCACCGAAATTAAGCAACGTCGAGCCTGGTCAGTATGTAGATGGGTGAGAACTTGGGAGATGCCGTAAGCCTGGATGTGCGGGTCTCGTAATGGATAACGGTTTATGGCACAAACCGGTCACTACAACTTTGCAGCAAAGTTTCGCCGCAACTCCGCAACAAATTGGCGACGAAAATCCACAACACATTATTTCTACCACGTGCGTACATTTCAATTTGAAATGCAACGCTCCCTAAAAAAATGCCAGGATGTAGCTAAGAAAATATTTGTATACGCTGTAGATAGCATTTAATTTTTTAGAATATCAGCGAACAATAACAATCCCAGTTGTAACGCAATGTATATCGGCTCGTTGCATTCAAGGGAAAGATATTAATCCATCTTTTCTCCTTCCAGCTATGGGTGAACTAGCAAGAGAGATTGGGGTCTATAGCCTTGGTTGGTAACCAATTAACCGCAGGCAGAAATGGCAACCTATTGAGGGAAAATCTTCTACCTAGTCAGTCACCTCTCGAAAGAGACATGATCGCATTAAGCGTGTATCACGTATGGCCCTTAACTGACTGCCGCGTGAGAAAAATGAGGCAAGAGAGAAAGTGACGAGGAAAGCGTAAGTGTTCCGTAGCTTAGTGAGGAAGGCGGGTAAATGAGTAAGACAATGTCTTTTTAAGCTGAGCTATCGTGAACTGTTGCGGTATTTATCTCCCTACTGCTTTGCCTGGTTTAGAAATTTTGCTTGTATACCTTTCAAAAAGGATCACGAAGCGTTGTTTGAAAGATTCCAGAAACTTACGTAGGGTAGGTGGCAGCGGTAAGAGATGAGGGGGGTTGCTGTTAGAGGAATGAAATAGAAAGCCGACTGCGACAACATTGTCCCTTTGAAGGTGTCCCCGCCTAATGTCTGTCGCCGGTCGGTCGGTCAAACTGGCTCTCAGTTTTTGTTTTATGTTCATTTTTTAATTTTTTTACGCAAAAATGGAGGTGATTGGGTTTGATCGTGTTTTTGAGATCATAGTATTTAAATTCGGTTGGGTGGATCAGAGGAAGATAACAGCAGGCCTTTTGTTGAATTCGAAAGCCTCGTCTCTCATGTAAAAAAATAGAGTCATTGGTAATCAGGCTTGCGGGCCTGTCAAAATGTCTAATCTGTTAAATATTTATTTTCAAAGCATTTTTTTTATTAATCGGAAGAATGCGCAATCCACCGACTTGGAAACCAATTTTTTTCATTTGGTTTTTGTCTTGGTGTTGCGGACACCTACTGCGGAAAAATGTCCTACGTAGATTGCATGACTCGGAGTTTCATGCGTTATGCAATCATCAGGTGCATATTACAAAGTGAGTGTTGTCATTAAAAAGCAGTAACCTAACTTTGAGATCTAACTTGAACATCAAGTGAATTTAAATTCAAATCTATCAAACTGTCAGTTTGTAATATACACTTAATGACTGTATATCTCCGAGTCATACGTATATTTAATAATTCAAGTAACTATATATATATAGTCATCCGCAGACAGATCTGTTTCGCTGTATCACAGCTCATCAGTACGGTTAGACATACGATTGCTTTTTACCCAGATTGGCGTCAGTCGGCGATTCTACCTCTGCGCTATGGAGAAGGTAGAAGGAGGCAGACTTTTAGCGTGTGATATACACGTATTCATACACAAGTAGTGAGATTGTTCTAATTCATTACTGAATGAACGATGTGTAGATGCTAGAGTAGCTACTGTTTTTCAAAGTCTATCATTCTTCCAGATTGCTCAATCAGAGTATGGTGTTAATCCGAAAAACGGCTTGGAGGTAAATCTCAACGAATCCTATTAATATTACATATTAAAACTGATCCTGTCAGAGGTCTAAATTTAATTAAATCTATTTATTTACAGACCCAATATTTATTACAAAAGCTTCAAATTTTGCAAAATCGATGACCATTTCGATGAGTAAATTTAACACCCGTTTCGTCAGCGAGAACAAAACAAGGAAAATAAAAAAACGGAAGTAAGGGTAGGGAAAAAGAAAAAAGAAAAAACGTGGTAGATCCTTGCTGTCGAACCCACCCCATATATATATATATATATATATATATATATATATATATATATGGTAGGTAAAATTCCGTATCCAAAGAAACACTATTCTTAAAAAAGAACGTGCTCAGTGCATAGTAGAGCGAATGTATTTATTTAGAATTTATAACATAAATATGTTATAATGTCACGACAAAAGTAGCCATTTTGTTTCGACACTATATGTGTCTTGAAGACACTGATAGTGTCGAAACAAAATGGCTACTTTTGTCGTGATATTATAACATATTTATGTTATAAATTCTAAATAAATAAATTAGCGACCCCGACTGACACCAAATCGGTCGAGTTTCGATTTCGGCCAGAAGCATCTGTGTAAATGTCAACCACACTGATGAGCCGTAATACAGCGAAACAGGCTTTTATGTAGATGACGAATATATATATATATATATATATATATATATATATATATATATATAATAATCCTCTAAAATATTTTGCGGCCATTTTTGTCAGCAGGGTTACACTCATCTATTAAATAAACAGAGTTTTATTCTAATAGTAGCTTTTAATCATTAAACATCTCCCAAGAGTTAATTGTCAGCGGAAAAATCGCCCTTTTACCATTTCCTTTTATTTCGGACTAGCAATATAGCCTAGCGTTGCTCGGGTGTAATGAAAGCTTTAAAACTAATCCATGGTCCTGAAGTTCAGACTAAAGAATATTTGAAAAAATAAAATAATTGCGACAATTTACTAATCGCACACACACACACACACACACACACACACACACACACACACACACACACACACACATATATATATTAGCAGTATAGCCCGGCGTTGCTCGGGTGTAATGAAAGCTTTAAAACTAATCCATGCTCCTGGAGCTCAGACTCTTTGGACGTTGGCACGAAAGACTAAAAAGCAATAGTTGTTTCCAGTTAAAGCGAAACCATAGATTGAAAGAAAAATGAATGGATGTAAGTCAAATTTTGATTTCCTGGTATCGATATCAAATAATTTTTTTTCGTTGTAAACTGAATTTTGAAGGCTAAATAAGTCCTCTGAGTAAATGGTATCATGGCTGAGACTAAGGACTACAATTATACCTACTTAGAGCCAAACCCGAAGTAAAAACTAAAATAAAAGGGCTGAAAAAAATACAGACATACAGGCAGATAAACACACACGCACACAAACATCTTGCCTATTATATATATATATTATCGATTTTCTGGACTATTGTAAGAACTGCAACCTTGAAACTTCTGAATATCGTTTTTTATGTCTTTGTCTATGAGTGTATCAAATTTGATTAAAATCGGACCACCCCTTCTATAACCCGAATTTTTCGATTATCGATTTTCGATATTCATCGGGGGTACCTCGACACAAAACCTAGCTAAGAACACTCGCAGACGCTTACAGTACAACTGTTTAAATTTTCAAGAAAATCGGTTTATCCGTTTCGGAGTCTATAGGTAACGGACACACACACACAGACACACACACACGCACACAGACAAAGTTCCATTTATAAATAAGTTTAGATTTAGATACGTTTTTTCATGTTTGCGCCTTTTTGGAAATAAGATCTTTCTGGTTTTAATGTTCATGGTTAAGGATATATCGTCTATTTGTTACTACTCCTCAGTTCTTGCTCGGCCCTCAGTAATAACTAAGAACTATACGATATATCTTTAGTCACTGGAAGTGGAACAAGAAAATATATCCCCTTAGGTTAAATGAAGGGTTCAGGTCGAAATCCCCTGTAGGTTATCCGGATCGCCAAACACCTGATGAAAGCCGGATTGCACAAGGACTGAAAGGTTGTGAGAACAACAACCACAAAGATGAGGATAACAGTCTAAATGTAAAGAATGACAAGTCCTCACCCCATAAATTCAGACAGAAATAATATTTTTATTTTACGAAATTTAATGTTAATACTTCTGAATAAAAATGCGATAACCAAGAAGAGAATAACTGTTGAAAAAGAAACGAGACATTAGAGTCGGTTAAATGATAAATGCAACAAAAACCAGTGAAATCACCTTACCTTGATCAACTGCTTGGTCGATGTAGTGACTTAATAAGCGTAGGTTAGAGATAGCACGAAGCCGCAGATATAGAGCTCCCAGTAAGGATCGAATTCACAACTCAGTCGCAATCGATCTTGCGAGAAAACTTGTTAACCATACATTATGTTGAAGTTCCCGATTGGAGGTCTACGTATGGACAGTTGACGGATGAAAGTATGAATAATTGGTTTATTGACGCCGAAATTTTTTTTTCTTTTTCTGGTATAGATATTGTGAGTTGAGACATTTAATTTGTTTTTTAAGCTTACGCCAACAGTTGTGAAATAGAGATAAATGACCCGTGTGAAGTAAAATTGAGACTTCTGAGACCAATTGAGAGGTAATTTGGCCGGAATGAATCAAGTCCAAAGAACACAACTCCTACGCAAACAATTCGAAATACTTTTTTTGTTTGTTCTGATAGTAAAAAGATATGCAGCCGGATGCGATTGTGTTCATTTTTTTTTTTAAGTCTTCATGTTATTTTTTCATAGTTACTGCTTTGTGTGATTTGCAAACTATCCCATCATGAAACGCAGGCATATATGGAAATAAAATTCGTATTAAAACGACTTGCTTTTTTCAAACTTATATAAAAATCCAATCCATTTCAGTTAGTGTTTTTTTGTGACGACATCTAAAATTTCGGAACAACGGTTTTACTGGTAATATCTTTGACGGAGTAATTGCAAAAAGTATCCACCGATCGCTGGTTCCCGTTTTTAAGTGAGGAAGTTACGTCATCCGCCCGTTTCATATCCGTTTCCGTTTGTAAATGTTTTGTACGCATGAATGATATCAAAATTAAAGTGTAAACGAAGTATTTACACATAAGTAGAATTGTCTTTTATATCTGTGTGAGGGGCGTGCTAAAAATATATATATATATATATATATATATATATATATATATATATATATATAAAAATAATAAAATAAAAAATAAAAAAAGGGTATTTTCCGTGTATTTATTTATTTTTTCCTGATAAAAACAAAAACTCCACCCCAACAATTTTTTAAAGCCAAAATAAGAATGAAAAATTTTCATACACTTATAATTTTTACCATTTAATTTTTTTATCTTATTGTATTTTTTTTTTATCATAACGTTTTGGGACAAATGTTCTTCAAACTTTAATGAAATGAGCATTGAATCGAACAAAAATGAATAAAAGTGCGCCTCTTATTTCCTTCATCTCAATGGCTGATCATGACAACGTTGCTGTAAGACTAATAATGATGATATGAGGGTCAGTAGTTCAAATCTTACAGCAAGCAGTAGCTGCACTTTTTCTTGTGCGGCTTATTCTTATGATCGGAGAGTCAGTCAGTTAAGTGCCATACGTGATACACGCTTTGGGCGATCATGTCTCGAAAGAGACATGACTGACTGGGCAGAAGATATCCCGTAGTAGGTTGCCATTGCTTTCTGCGGTAGACTGGTTGCCAACCAAGGCTATAGAACCCAATCTGTCCTGTTATTTAACCCATAACTGGAGGGAAGAGACGGATTAATACCTTTCTCAAGCGTATTTGTGCTTAAGTAAATGAAAGGAATTCAACTAGAATTCGAACTCGGCTCTCCGAGTCGATATCCACTGCACCACAACGCACATTGGAGAGTATTCGATTTAAATAAAAATTGTGATAAAAACAAAGAAAACAAAAAATAGTAAAAATAAAAATTAGATAAGTTTAATATTAAAATTTTATTTGGTAATAAGTGTTTGTGTATTTCTGTGTGTGCGTGTGTGTGGAGAGTGAGTGAGTGAGTGAGTGAGTGAGTGAGTGAGTGAGTGAGTGTGTGTGTGTGTGTGTGTGTGTGAGATAGATAGATAGATAGATAGATAGATAGATAGAGAGAGAGAGAGAGAGAGAGAGAGAGAGGTGTATTTAGGGTGTAATAATTCATCTCATTGACTGACCTTGTTTTTATTTATTTCTTCATTTTCATTTTTTTATTTTACATATATTTTTAAAATCTCCTTATCTATATATTACAAAATAAATTAACCACATTTTACTACCTGATGATGGTATTTTAACACCGAAACTTTATAGTTATTGTGTCGCAGTTATAATAATAATGATAATTCAATATATTTATGCTCCATTTTTGTATTGAGCAATTAAAAAAATATAACTGTGTAATGTACTTCCATTAGTAACCATTACTTATATATATATATATAATAGTTTTGAAAAGGATTCACAACTGGGATTTAACATTGCCCGATGACGAGATAGAAATCTCGAAACACAGAAATTTCCATGTCGCAATGTATTTTTAATTAAAAAACAAATTTAATTGTATCATTATATTATGCTCTACAAAAAAAGTAAATGTCAGAGAACTTGGAAAACTGTTGGTTCTCTTTACCTGGACATATATATATATATATATATATATATATATATATATATATCGTTCATTCAGCAATGAATTAGAACATTGTCAGCTATTAGGCGTGTATAAAAGTCTGCCTCCTTCTACTGAGCGCTCGTAGCTCAGACGTAGAATCCTCGACTGATGCCAATTCGGTCAGGTTTCAATCCTGGGTAAAAAGCAATCGGCTGTCTAACCGTACTGATGAGCTGTGAAACAGATCTGTCTTCGGATGACTATATATATATATATATATATATATATATATATATATATATATATATATATATAAACTTATTTATAAATTGAACTTTGTGTGTGCGTGTGTGTGTGTGTGTGTGTCCGTTACCTATAGACTCCGATACGGCTAAACCGATTTTCTTGAACATTTACACAGTTGTACTATAAGCGTCTGCGAGTGTTCTTAGCTAGGTTTTGTGTCGAGGTACCCCCGATAAATATCAAAAACTGATAATCGAAAAAATCGTGTTATAGAAGGAGTGGTCCGATTTTAATGAAAATTGATACACTCATAGACAAAGACATAAGAAACGATATTCAGAAGTTTCAAGGTTGCAGTTCTATCCTTGGATGACTTATTTGACTCCGATATTGGAAATCTATACCCCAATATATCTTACCGGGACTGATCAAAATCAGTTTTTCAGCCCTTTTATTTTAGTTTTTACTTCGGGTTTGGCTCTAAGTAGCCAAAATTGTAGTTCTTAATCTCAGCCATGATACCATTTACTCAGAGGACTTATTTAGCCTTCAAAATTCAGTTAACTTACATCCATTCATTTTTCTTTCAGTCTACGGTTTCGCTTTAACTGGAAACAACTATTGCTTTTTAATCTTTCGTGCCAACATCCAAAGAGTCTGAACTCCAGGACTATGAATTAGTTTTAAAGCTTTCATTACACCCGAGCAACACCAGGCCATACTGCTAGTATATATATATATATATATATATATATATATATATATATATATATAGATAGATATGGGAAAACTATATATAAACTTTGTTATCTACAATTTTATGGAAAAAGTAACAGTTGTTTTCTCGAGGGTTGGCTATCTTATTTGTTGAGTGTAACGTATTAGCTTTGTATATTACATTATTTGCGAATATTAAGGTGTATATATGAATACAAAAGTGTACACTGAACCCATTTCATAAACACACGCTACTTTTGTTCGATTCGGTATTAACCTTTTCCCTAAAATAAACATTCCACTAAAATGAAATAGAAAACAAATGTCATATTTCAAAGCAAAAGTCTTGGCCTTATCTCAACTGGGTATCTCTAGCCTTGTCAGGGAGGGGTCACCATCCTTTGGTAATGACCACAAATTCATTATCCGCCCACTCACAGGCTCCATATACCCTACATATCAGCACGGTCACTTACACTACCGGCCATAATTATTAAGCAACCCCAGTTTTAAAAAAAATGATGTATTTCATACTATTTTTTAGTATTTATTGCCAAGTGGATAATTCTAAATGAAAATAGAATGGTTCTTTTGTTATTATTACTCTGCAAAATTTTACAAAGCAGCCAGGAAGCCTTTGCTTCGGCCAGCCAATGAGAAGAAGAAACTTGCATGGGGAAGAAATCACAAAAACTGGACACCAGAACAGTTCATTTGATGCGCATGTTATTGTGCAGTATTAACAAAAGAACCATTCTATTTTCATTCAGAATTATCCACATGGCAATAACTACTAAAAATTGTATTAAATACATAATTTCTTCTAAAAAACTGGGGTGGCCTAATAATTATAGCCGGTAGGAACAGGAGATGGAAAGTCCGACACAGAGATCCGAAGGCGAATAAGCATGGCAAAGGACGTGTTCCAGAAGCCGAGTAAAGTACTAACACACAGGAAAATCTCACTAGAAACAAAGAAAAGAGTGCTGGATTGCTTCTGATGTCAGTTCTTCAATACGGCAGTGAATGCTGGACAATATCATCGAAAATGAGGAGAAAACTGGAAGCAGCGGAAATGTGGTTCTACAGAAGGATGCTGCGGATATCGTGGACTGAGCATGCAAGCAACGATGAGGTGTTGGAAAGGATGGCAACAAAAAGGAAATTAATACTGAGCATCAGGGAGAGACAACTGAAGTTCCTGGGACACGCAATGAGGAAGGAGAGCCTGGAGAACCTGATACTGACTGGCCAGATAGAAGGAAAGAGAGACAGAGGAAGGCAGCAGATAACATATTTGCAGGGCCTGATCAGGTGGATGACGGAACGGGGGTTGACAGGAGTAACAGGAACAAACATACTAAGAGCCACAACGGATAGGGAGACGTGGAGAACCATGATCGCCTACGTCCTGAAGGGACAGGGCACATAGAAGAAGAAGAAGAAGAAGAAGAAGAAGAAGAAGTGTATTTGTATCCACATACACGTATGTCCGCACTCCCACATATGTACATGCAGTTACATATGCTGATATCTGTTTTACTCAAATATTTTTGTTAAGGCCCCTAACAAATAAATTTTGGGATCGGTTCTTGTATTCTTCATATCAGTGATTGCTTTGTTTTGATTGGTCCATTCTGTCTATGTAACGACGCCTCCCTGATTAAAGTGGTTTGGCTACTCTTTTAACATTTTAAAACCCTCCAGGTTGTAATGGAATTCATCACTTGATAAGACACGGATAGTGTCTAAAAAATGGCTACTTTTGTAGTGATATTATAACATATTTATGTTATAAATTCTATATAAATGTTATTAGCTCTACTTTGTATTGAGCACTTTTTTAAAAATAGTGTTACGGAATATTATTTTACCCATGCCTACCCTATACTTGTATATATATATATATATATATATATATATCACTCATTCAGTAACGGATTGGAGCACTCTGGCTATTGGGCGGGTATAATGACAATATACACGCTAAAAAGTCTGCTTTCGTCTACCGAACGGCAATAGCCCAGAGGTAGAATCGCCGACTGACGCCAATTCGGTCGGGTTTCAATCCTGGGTTAAAAGCAATCGTAGTTTAACCGTACTGATGAGCTGTAATACAGCGAAACAGATCTGTCTACGGATGACTATATATATAGCCCTCCTAACACATCCATGGAGAGATAGATAGATAGATAGAGAGAGAGAGAGAGAGAGAGAGAGAGAGATAGAGAGACAGCGTTGGCTTACTCCATTCTCTTTACTACCAGTTATAAAAGCTTTTTGCTGCGTGATCACTCTTTACCTTATTATTTCATTTTTTTGCAATAACCTTGTGGAGTAGTTTTCACACTGAAGGGTATAATCGGGCTATGTCGGTTGCTAATCGACTTAACGCACCAAAAGTGTTAGGAACTTGGTAATTTTCTATTGAAAGCTGACTCCTTAGTATTGGACTAACTGCCGACTAATATCAACTGCCTTGTAGTTCTACTGAACTCCAATACAACTCTAAAGAACTCCTATGAACTTCCTAAGAACTTCTCAAGAACTTCTCCTCCCGTTAACTTCCTGTTAACTCTTATTAATATAGGAGGGAGAGTCCATTATCTGAGGAATAGGTGTGTTTCCTCATAACAAATAATTATGTCACAGTATAGTGAAGAATATATATACTTTCCGTTATAATAAAGACAGTTGAGTGTTTATTTGTATATCAATATATGTGTCTTTCCGCATGTTTACTTTCCGGTTTCATTACCCACCCACACGCTGTAACAAATTTTTGAATGTTCTATAATATAATCGTCGATAGTAGCGAATCTCCCACGACCTTTCTGACCCACCTTTCCTCCTGTCTGAAAATCTAAGATATTTTTTACTCCTATTTTCTCCTTTTCTCTTCTCCCTTTTCTTCTTTCTTTTTTCTTTCCTTTGCTTCTTCATTTCCCTTTCTATTCGCTACACTCCTTCTTTTTTTTTTGCAAGCTTACTTCCGGTTTCTTTACCCACTCACATACTCAAACAAAGTTTTGAATTTTCTATAATATTAAAGATCACCGACGAAGCGAATTCAATTCGCTGAAACGATCTTGCAACCATGTAAATTTTGAAATACTACCCATAATGCACATCATTTCCGTATTATATAAGAATAATTTTTTAAAGATTTCAACGCAAACAAGGCGATAAAGCAACTCAGACGCGAGAGTAACAAAACAACATTACTAATGAGAGAGTACAACAAAAACTGGAAATATCAAGCAGGTTAAGAGATTTAAATATCTAGGAATCCTTTTAACAGAGAATGGGAACAAGTGACATCAAGATTTGAACATGTACCGGATCAGGGGAAGTATAAATTGAAAAAATTAAGCAAGATGCTGAAAAACGAAAAAAATAAATATTAGAAACAAAGAAAAGGTTGCTAATTTTCTCTATGATATCCAACCTCTTATATAGAAGTGGATGTTGGACAATCTCTACATGGATAAGAAGAAAAAAAAACTGGAGGCAGTAGAAATGTATCACGTGTGGCATTGCTTACGTGGCATTTGCTTAGGGCCTCTGCAGGCCCCGCAATTGCAGGGAGGGGGGCACAAGGCCCCCGGAAAGCCGCACGGCTCCTTCACTCCGCAGATCTATTGTAATGACAAAAAATTAACAAAATAATTTTTAGGATTAACTGGAAAATTATTATAATTGTATGTTGAAATAGACATCTATCAACCCGTCTCGCTCTCTCTCTATATATATATCTATATAGTCATCAGCAGACAGATTTGTTTTGCTATATCACAGCTCATCAGTACGGTTAGACATCCGATTGCTTTTTACCCAGAATTGAAACCCGACCGAATTGGTGTCAGTCGGCGATTCTACCTCTGAGCTACGAGGCAGACCTTTTAGCATGTATATTATCATTATACTCGTCCATATATATGAATAATCTTTGATATATATATATATATATATATATATATATATATATATATATATATATATATATATATATATATATATATATATATATATATATAATCTTTAGCAACATTCCATTACTATTAATGTTGTTTTGAGTTAATTCGTTTTTTCTTCGCCCCTCCTCTATAGCAACACTATCTGACACTCCCTCTCCATTTTTAAATAAACGCCTGAAGTCCATTTTTTGACAGTATATCAAAGTTTCTGTAGCAAAATGGTTTTGAAATTTAGGTTTAATATTTTTTTTAAGATTGAGAGCCGAAACGCACTGAAATGGCGATATAATAAGCTAGGAAATCACCAAAAAGGAGCTAAAAGTTTCAGTAACGCCACTGATGTGAAGGGGGCTACGTAATAGTGAGAAAATTGGAAAAGAGAAAGCCGGAAACCAAATCCTAAACAGGGAACAAGGGATGAGCCTCTTAACCTGTTCAATAGACATGGGTGGTGTGTGAACCGGGCGATATCTACTCCAATTGAAAAAAAACAAAAGAAAACAAAGTGAGAAGATTGGAAAAGAGAAAGCCGGAAACCAAATCCTAAACAGGGTATAGCTTCGAAACGCCAATTCCGTGATTTTTTTCGTTTTTTCGTGAAACACGGAATATATTCGTTCCAAGAGTATGTTATTTTGTTTAAAGTACCGTTTATTGTGAGTTCAGTATGTTGTATTTTGTGGGTAGGGGGGCCGCAAGGCGCATTCTGCGGGTGGTGTGTAGGCCTCGATGTTGCTAAGCCCGACACTTTAGCTGACTGAATATAAGTTTATGACTACTTTGAATTATATGGAATTTTTTTTTATCCATTTACTTTAGATATTAACCCCCGCCCAAACAAAACAAAACAAAACAAAGGCATAAAAGATTTAATTGTGCTTTTTTACCCAAGCATCCTGGATCCTATGTTTCCTTTGCTTTTCATTTTACCGAAACGCTATCACATTGTGTTAAGTGATTTCGGAAGCGCAAACAACACTCAAGTCCATTTTTAACGTTGATTGTTTTACGACAGGATGCTTAACAAAGAATTATTTCTGTAAATAAATGATCAAAAAATTTCCTAGAAAATTGCTGCTTAGTTTAAAATTTTCCCCGTGTGTATATAAGAACGGATTTTTAACGGATCTGGGAAAATAAATGCTTCTTACAACTGCGTTGCTCCTACTTATATATATATATATATATATATATATATATATATATATATATATATATACTTTTTTGCAGTAAAATTCACCCTGTACATCATCTTGGGAGTCAGTTCCACAGATCTGTGAGTCGCAGGTAGAACTTGTTCGAGTGGAACATACTTCTCGCCGATGGAATACCGCGGAATGTGGGTGATTTGGCACTATGTAAGTGGCATGGCGGGTACTAGCCGTGAAGGGTAGACATAGCAGAACCCCAAAAATGTAGCTTGTTCGAGCACTTTCTATGGAAGTAGCGATAGAGCCAGTGTGTGCCTCCGTCAAAGCGGAAGATAATTCTTCTCCAACAAGGACTCGGGGGTGGCATTTGAATTCTATGAAGACTGCAGAGTGATAAATTGGCACCTCCTGACTAAATATGGCAACCGTACTCCATTTTGGGATCTGATCTGGCTCTTCTAAAGGCAGAGGAGAGCATAAAGAGTCAGGTACTTATTAAAGCGGTACAGGCAGCCTATCATTTTATCTGCGTCATATATAAGAGCTTCACTTGAGGTCGGATGTGACTTTGAGGCTCAATATTCTCTCAAGGCCGGTACCTCCTCGAGAAGACATCCGTTCAATGTGACAGGCGATAGTTCGTGATTTGATCGGTGGTAATGGAATGTTACTAACTTTGTCCCCACCTCTCTCTCCATCCCCCCCATATATATATATATATATATATATATATATATATATATATATATATATATATATATATTAGGTCCTTGAATAAGTGCTCGATAACTTTTCATGAAAAGTAATGTTATATTTACAAAAGTTAGTAAAACTTGTTATAGAAAGTATTGTTCATGGCTAGCAACTATCTTTCCCCATCTTTCTGGCAGTATTTGAATTCCACGTCGGAAAAACGACAAGTCTTTTGAGGCTAACTACGAGTCGACCCATATTTGGCATCTTCATAAGAATGAATGTGCTGCTCAGCCAAGTCATGTGCCATCAATCAGAACAAGTGATAATCGGACAAGGCAATGTCTAGTGAATACGCAGGTAGGGTAGAACTTCCCATTTAAGCGTTTCCAAATAGGTTTTCCTCCATTTTGCAAAATGTAGCCCAGCGTTGTCATGCTGCAAAATCAGTTTGTCGTATCTCTGTTTGTATAGCGGCTGTTTTTATTTTCAATTCTCCGCTCAAACGCATCAACTGTAGTCGATGGCGATCTCCTGTGATGGTTTCGGTCAGTTTATACCCAACTGATCCCACCAAATGCAGAGCAGAAGTTAATTAAACTACACTTATTTTCATAAATTTGAAAGTTAACTTTCTTAAAGAAATATCTATTTGAAAGTTAACTGTCTTAAAAAAAAAAATTCTACCGCCCCCAAAAAAGGAGAATAAACAAACAAACGCAAATACACACAACTTTCAGCGGAAATTGAGTTCCGAAACAAAACAAATCGCGTAATAATTGCACAAGGGAAGTAAATAGGCCGAAATAAGCATCCTATGCCTAAAGTCATTCAGCAATGAATCAGATATGAGAACGGATTAGAGGTGATATAAAGTTCGATTTTTTTTTCTGGTCGTTAACATCAATAAAGGTAGGTTTCTTCAATAAGCAACAATCAATTTGAGTTCAGCATATAAATTTTCACAGAAATAAGGATGTTTTGAAAAGATTTGAAGGGGTAAAGCTTTTCGGGGAACAAATAAAAAAATTACCGAAGTTTCGAACCTTGGATATTCGGCTTTGCCGCCGATGTTGATGCATGACCGGGCTTAACCCCTGATCTTCTAAGCTTAGGGTTAATGCAGTGTATCTCCTTGTCATCGCCGGTTATGATACGATGCAAAAATCTTTCCTTTTTTTTCTGCCGTTGAAGCAGCTGTTTACACGTGACAAGACGCCGTTCGGTGTCTCTCGGCTTAAACTTGTACGGCACTTAATGTTTTTTGAATAATTTCGAGTGTTTACAAACGTTTCAAAACTGTTGTGTGTTCAACTCCTAATGATTCTGCAAGTTCAGTTTGCGTCTGACAAGAATCTTCACGTAGTAATGCATACGCCACTACTTGTTCGATGAGACGTTTCATGTTGCATCTCTCAGAGTATAGTTCAATTCGATCTCATTTAAATATAAATGGAGAGATACCAAACTCTATCTGTAACGTATTCATTGATAATACAAATACAACAGACTCATCTACATGCGAAAAGAAAAGAAAAGCACAAACAAACAAACAAACAAACAAACAAACAAACAAACAAACAAACAAAAACTGAAATAATGGAAGCATTATTAACAAAAAAGAACATGGCAATAATGTGCTTACTGTGTTCGGAACATAAAACATATACATAGCTCGACACATATAAATAAACAATATGTATCTTCACAAAATTAAATTCATGCTTATCATAATGGATAGTCGAAAGCGCTCGTAAAAATAAGACATTTCAAGAGTTTTTATATAATTTGTTACAAAAAGAAAATATAAGATCATATTAAAAATTATATAAAAAAATCTAAACATAATACCTTGTCTTTATTTTTTAATGAGCTCCAGGACCATGGATTAATTTAAAATTTTTCATTACACCCGAGCAACACCGGGCTATACTGCTAGTTAAAAATAAACTTTAAGAAGCAGCAAATTTATAATTATACTTCCTTCACATTATATATATTAGTCATCCGCATACAAGCCCGTTTCGCTGTATCACAGCTCATCAGTGTGGCTAGACATATCCACTTACTTCTGGCCGGGATCACAACTCGAGCGATTTGGTGTCAGTCGGAGTCTCTACTCCCTAAGCTATCGGCGCATGGCATCAGAGAAGGGAAATTTTAACGTCTTGTATGTAAGCAGTGTATACAGACGCCAGTCACCGAGAGAACTCAATTCATTTCTGAAGAGTCACGCATTATAGCCGAAGTGGGAACTGTTTTTAAAATTTTCTTCTCCAGAGAGCTCAATCGTAATGAGAACATAATATATATATATATATATATATATATATATATATATATATATATATATATCAGAATGTAGTGTGGGTACAGAAGAATCCAAAGGAGTATCCTTTGCATACAGTGGTAGGATAACTCTCTAAGAGAGCTCTAAACATATATGCATATAAATACATATAGAGCAAATATAAGAAAAATTAAGACAGACACGTTATTTCATGGTGGATCGGAAGTATGGGCCTATTTCAGGCAAACCATCGTCAGCTTCCGTCTTTATTTAACAAAGGATTCTACATGAATGAGATTCACAAAAACCTAAAAAAACGAATAAAAATAACGGACGTTCCCTTAAAAGGAAAATATTAAAAATTAAGAAAAATACATCAGTTTGGCGAACATATACACATATTCATACACAATCATATATACATGCAACATATGACACAAACCCGATGACACGCAAAACCGTAGAAAAATTATTATTTATTTACTTATTTATTATTATTTTTCTCACAACCCACGTCTATTGAACAGGTGAAGAGGCTCATCCCTTGTTTCCTATTTAGGTGTGGTTTCCGGCTCCCTCCTTTCCAATCTTTTCACTCTTACGTAGCCCCCTGCACACCAGTGGCGTTACCGCCTTGCTCGGTGTGATATGATTAAAAGAAAAAAAGTAATGAAGGTAGTATTGAACGGGCATGCTTCCACATACTATCATACAAAGGCGGGGGTCCATCAAGGCTCTATTCTAGGTCTTACGCTTTTTCTTATGTTCATCAACGTTCTTTCTGATGTAATCAGATCCCATATTGGCATATACGCTGATGATACCACCGTATAAAAAATCTGCCTAGGTTGACAAAGCAAACCTCGCTGCTGATCAGGAAAAAGACTTTTAATCTGTGGTGAACTGGGACAAGAAATGGCTCGTAAATTTCAATAAGTCCAAAAAGTCCAAAACGAAGCTGCCATCCTTTAACTATCATAGGAAATCGCTCCTACCCCTCATCAGCATGGATCAGACTCAATCAGTTAAGTGCCATATGTGATACACGCTTGGGCGATCACGTCTCGAAAGAGACACGACTGACTGGGCAGAAGATTATCCCGCAGTAGGTTGTCATTGCTTTCTGCGGTAGACTGGTTGCCAACCAAGGCTATAGAACCCAATCTGTCCTATTATTTAACCCATAACTGAAGGAAAGAGACAGATTAATACCTTTCCCAAGGGTATTTGTGCGTAAGCAAATGAAAGGAATTCAACTAGAATTCGAACTTGGCTCTCCGAATTGTCGTTCCGAGTCGATATCCACTGCACCACAACGCATATCGGAAAGTATTCGATTTAAGAAAATTGTGATAAAAACAAAGACAACAAAAAATAGTAAAATACCCATAGCTGGAGGAAAGAGATGGATTAATACCTTTCCCAAGGGTATTTGCGCGTATATGATTGCAACGAATTCAACTGGAATTCGAACTTGGCTCTCCGTTTTCTCGTTCCGAGTCGATGTCCACTGGACCACAACGCTATCCTTTAACTATCATAGGCAATCGCTCTTAGCCCTCATCAGCATGGATCAGACTGGTCTTCCTGAAAACAAAACACTGCGCCTCCTCGGCCTAACTCTCTCTCAGCCGACTTCAAGTTGAATGACGACATTAAATCCATAGTTAAAGCTGCTGCTAGAAATGTCTGTTTACTGTGTAGGGCCAGGAAGTTTTTCTCGTTTGAATCCATCTTGCACATATATAAATCTACCATTTTTTAATCGTTTCACCACAAGCAAGGTGGTGCCTCCACTGATGCGCAGGGTTTATATAAGAGAGTAAAAGTTTAGGCAGGAGAAGAATGAACAGAAAAACGAACCAGTTACAGGGGGTGTCAGAAAAAAGCAAGAGACGTATGGGAACACAGATATGAAGACAGTTGCGAAGGCAGAAAGAAAGGAAAAGAACAAGATATATGGGGTGATGTAGAAAGGACTGGAGTCAAGTAGATAAGAGATGGGAATTGACATTGCATTTAACTTCCTAGAGGTTGTAGCCATCAGGAAAGCAAGTATACGGAAGGGAGTTCCACAGGCGGGAAGTGCGGGAAAAGAAGCTGAAGGAGTAGAATTGTCGGCTGCATTTGGTTGATCTAACTGTAATTTGGTGGGACCTAGTTGCCAGTCTGGTTGCACGAGTAAATTCTTGTGAAGGGGGCACTAGTGACCTAAGTTCGGGGGAGCGGAAAATATTTGTAGAAAAGACAGAGGAAGCCACATCTCGCCGGTGAGAAAATGGCTGGAGTCGAGCTTCCAGGTTGGGACCTATCACATTACAGATTCTTCTTTGGAGTCTGTTGAGAACACTGAGATGAACAGCAGGGGCGCCTGAACAGATATCACATCAGTATTCTATGTACGGTCGGATGGTTGATTTGTATATGTGCAAGATGGATTCAGGCGAAAAAACTTCCTGGTCCGACACAGTGACCCAACCTTCTTAGCAGTGGATTTAGCTATTGACTCAATGTAATGATTCCATTTGAGGTCGGAAGAGAGGGTGAAGCTGAGGAGGCGCATTATATTGCTTTCAGGGAGACTCGCTTGGTCTATGCTTATGAGGAGCAGTGATAGTTGACAAATAATCGTTTCGTTTTAGAAGAACTGAAATTTACAAGCTACTTTTTACTCCAGTCCACTACTTAGTGGAGGTTCTTCTCAAGATCATCAGCGAGGATATGTTTGTCCGTCTCTCCAGATTTCCCTGGGGGACATCAGCGTTCGTACAGTAGGATTTGGAGGCATGCCCATTCAAGACGACGTTCATTATACGGTTAGATAGAAAAGATTGATTCAGATCGAGCAAGTTTATGGACAGTAAGACGCTGAACTATTTCAGCATTGATAATAGCTTCGAACACTTTTCCTAAAATTGGTAGAAGACTGATAGGGCGATAGTTGGATGGGTCCTAGGGTTCCCCTGATTACTGAAATACAGGAACCACAGGGGAGGACTTCCAGCAGGCAGGAAAACAGGAAGCAGAAAGGCAGTAATTATAGAGTTTAGAGAAGACAGAGGAGAGTCCAGGGACATACTTCTTAAGGACTGTGACCGGGATTCCATCACCCACGCTCGCCTTATGGGAGTCAAGTTTTGATATTATCTTACATACTCGAGACGGGGTTATGTAAACATCTTTCAGTAGAGACTCAGTTCTAAGAGAGAAGACGAGTGCGAGTACTTCAGACGAGTCAAATATGGAGTTTGATGACAATCTGCGAGCAAAGCACTCGGCTTGTTCACAGATGCCGTGAGGACCTCAAATTTATTGATTAACGGAGAGATGGAGGATTTGCTGTTGTTCATCACACGTTTGCAGAGCCACCAATAGTTTGTGGAGCCGAACTTGCGGGCAGCTATGTGCCTCATTCTCTCAGCAAACAACAGCTTGGCGTCATTCAGGATCCTCTTACAATCATTACGAGCAGAGGCAAATAGGCGCCTATCTTGGTCAGATGCATGACTCCGAAATAACCGGAAGTAGTGGTTTCTGTGGGCAATGGCGGCCGAGCAGGTAGGTGAGAACCGAGGAGAAGAATGAGGTGTGGTACGGAACTGATCGGCATGAAGACATCGATACCAGCTTTCACTCAGGAAGAGACCTCAGAGGCGCATTCATCAACTGGGAGACTGAACACTTTTCCCCAAGGGACGACGCATAGGAAATCGCGAAACGCGTTTCAATCTGGTCTTTGGTAGCAGTAGACGATCCTGTTAGTAAAGGCTCCTGGCGGGAGTGAGACCGTCCATGCATTGAATACTGCTGTCACATTTGGTCGGGTGCCCCTGCTATTCATATCGGGGTTATTGACAAAATCCAACAGAGAACCTGCAATGTAATCGATACCGACCTGGTAGCTCAACTCCAGTCACTTTCTCACCAACGAAATGTGGCTTCTATTTATCTCTTCTATAAACACTTTCACGGCTTCTGCTTCGATGAACTTAGCTCCCTGGTGCCACCATGTTAACAAAAAATTACCCCCAAACTGTTCTGCTAAAAATTACTGTAAATTTTCTTCTTGCTTCAAATATAACAGTTGACAAATTGCTTTACGTTCATTAGAGCGTGAAAATTATCCAAAATTGACTTTTTTTTATCTTGTTATGTCATGGTTACGCACGTGTTAAAGCAGGAAAAAACTTTATTTTATAAACATTTTATGACATTACTATAGTATTCATAGCCGATTCTATTAATTTACGACTTAAGTTTTAGTACAAAGCTTTGCGGTTAATTTTATTACCACAACTTACACCACTGAAGATAATCTTGGAAGCAGACCGAAAGTACTTGAGAACATCGAGAAATGAATGATAAAATCAACTGTGACAGTTACAGCTCATTTCTTACATTTTCCAACTATAATACACGAAATCTTATCCAGGAGTTCAAACGGATTTTATTAAAAGTAAGCAGACAATATATTTTATGCCTACTAGACATATATGTCATCCACATACAAACCTGTTTCGCAGCTCTTTAGTGTGGCTAGACATATCCACTTGCTTCTGGCCGGGATCGAAAACTCGACCTATTTGGTGTCAGTCGGAGTCTCTACTTCCTAAGCCATCGGCGCATGAGGTCAGAGAAGGGAAATTTTAACGTCTTTTATGTAAGCAGTGTATACAGACGCCAGTCACCGAGAGAACTCAATTCATTTCTGAAGAATTTTCTGGATGGATACGGGAAGATTTTATTTGAACTTTTTCAGGTGGTTTCTCAACGTGTTGAGACATTTTGTGATGGGTATCTTGATATTGATTTGACGTCTAAGCTCGCCATAACCATGTTTTCCATATTTACGTTTCGTATTAGTCACCAGAGGGTCTGATATTTGTGTTAGCCGAAGTGGAAACTGTTTATATATATATATATATATATATATATATATATATATAGTATGTCAAGCCACATACTTCCCACTACCATAGAAGAAATTACTACTAATATTCCGCTATCTTAACTCTATAATAGCCAATATTCCCCCACCCCTTTCTTTACTAGACCAAACCTCCGGCATTAGAATTTTTCCTCATTCTTTGTTTAAACAGGATTGACAATGCATATCTTAAACTGACATGTTGAAAATGGCTATTTCAACTCTGAATTTTTATCTGAATTTACAGGTATATATATATATATATATATATAAATTAAAGATCAAATGTACATCAAATATAGATTGGAATCAAACAGGCTGATAAAATAAAGAACAAATAGGAAACATATATCACTCTATGATGTGCGTGGTGGTGTAATAGATATCGGCTTGGAATGAGAAATCGGAGAGCCGAGTTCGAATTCCAGCCGAATTCGTTTCATTCACTTACGCTTGGAATATGTATTAATTCGCTGCTTCTCCCTTCAGCTATGGGCTAAATAGCAGAACATTGGGTTCTATAGCCTTATTTGGCAACCAGTCTACCGTAGAAAGAAATGACAACCCACTGCGGCAAGATATTCTGCCTAGTCAGTCATGTCTCTTTCGAAAAATGATCACCCAAACGTGTATCACGTATAGGAATAGGACTTAACTGAGTTATACCAATCTAATACGTTTCCCTTTGATTAAAGCTGTGTCAAAAATTGAGAGAACCAGACAAAGAAACGCTGGTATTTTCAAATTTGTTTGGGAAAGTTTTCATTGGTTATACACGTGCATTAAAACTGTCGACAATTTTTATCTTCCTGTTGGATTCCGATCTATATTTGATATGCGTTTGATCCTTAACTCACTCTCTGAACATGGAAACCACTTCAAAGAGACAACAACAACATATTTTTATATACAAAAACTTCTATCCGGTTACTGTAGGATTTACTCCCTACAAAACAGAAGGAATTTCCTCTTCAACTACATTGCGGAAAAGTCTTTCCAAAAAGTACAAACGATATTTTCTCCAAACACATCCACGACTAAGTCTTTACATGCGCAGAAGAACTCAAACACCAAGAAAAAAACTTAATAAATAATTAATTCAGTCAACTGAAACAAATGATACGCAGTAAAAATATTCTTTCCAAATCCGAAGCCGAAATAACATCACACATAAATTGCAGTTCAGCACCTTTCTTAGCTTTTTGAATTTATATTTTCGCTGATCCGATGCATGTTCAAATCTTGGTGTCACTTGTTCCCATCCTCTGTTAAAAGGATTCCCAGATATTTAAATCTTTTCACTTGCTTGATATTTCCAGTTCGTAACTAGCATCTTGGGCCTTTTCGTTTGCTGATGACCTTACGAGGGTGGGTTGAACAGGCATATGTCAGTTTCAGTAGGTCAACTAAGTGTTATACGTGATACACGCTTGGGTGATCATGTCCCGAAAGAGACATGACTGACTGGGCAGAAGATTTTCCCACAGTAGGTTGCCATTACATTCTGCGGTAGACTGGTTGCCAACCATGGCTATAGAACCCAATCTATCCTGTTATTTAACCCATAACTGAAGGAAAGAGACGGATTCATACCTTTCCCAATAGTATTTGCGCGTAAGTGAATGCAAGCAATTTAACTAGAATTCGAACTCGGATCCCCGATTTCTCGTTCCGACCCGATATCCACTGCACCACAACGCACATAAATCGCTTAAAACACAAACTTCACGGCCTACGCATCAGCAGCGGATGGACGGAGATCAGTAATCCGAATCTTATTCACAACGTCTGCAATTTCAAACTTTCTGTCACTGAAACGAGGCTTTACATTTTAAGCTGAATTTTGACACCGGATTGAAGGAAGATGACACCTATTACCTTAACCAAAAACGATAAATTCAACCACACCAAATTTAAAAAAAAAAAGGAATATTAGCAGCCACCCTCACAAACACTGATGAAACTACACTTCCCAGAAGATATATAAGGGCACTTACAAACATTGTCATAACCCCATCCGAGAAAGAAGGCAGACTAATTATAACAGGCACCAACGTCCACATTAAAAAAAAAATTAGTATCCCTCCTAAATAACGACAACGCCTACACAAAAACCAATGAACAAACAATAAACACAGGGACGCAAAGGTTAAACAAAACAGTTAAGAAACTATTAAAAAATGAAAAATCTTGGACCAGATTAATAGAACACGACTCTAACATATCCAAACCCACATTATAAGGTTTACACATGACACAAAAACCCGACATACCCATTAGATGCATTGGGTACGACATCCACAATGCACCCAACAAATTAGCTGGAGCCATTGCAAATTTCTTAACTCCGTTATTAGGAACCATTAACACAAATATCAGACCCTCTGGTGACTAATACGAAACGTAAATATGGAAAACATGGTTATGGCGAGCTTAGACGTCAAATCAATATCAAGATACCCATCACAAAATGTCTCAACACGTTGAGAAACCACCTGAAAAAGTTCAAATAAAATCTTCCCCTACCCATCCAGAAAATTATAAAAATATGCAAAGTAATCACTAAGCACTACTTCTTCTCTTTTAATAATATTCTCTACAAGCCAAAATTCGGATGACCTATTGGGTCACTTATCAGTGGTCTTTTCGCTTACCTTTTTCTAGGGTGTTTAGAAGCCGCTTCATATAAACACATAATACCAAACAGCTTTGCTTACCTAAGATATATAGATAACGTCCCCATATTATATCCCCAAGATGCAAACCTATTAGGCATAATAATGGAACTGAATAAAGTTGAACCAACCACTGAATTCACACACGAGTTTGAAATAAACAAATATTTACCTTTCCTCGGCATCTTACTAATACATAACAATGAGAAATTAGATTTTAAAGTTTATCGTAAACCCACAAACAAAAACGATCTAATCAACTTCTATTTCCGCCACAACCAAATAATAAAATCTGGACTAATTAATTCGGAGACCTTAGGATATGTAGCCGGGAATATCAAAATGAGGAAGAAAAATATGGCGAGGAAAAATTTAAACTTCTCCACTACCCACATCATTTATTCCTCCACTCTAAAAATCGAGCTCACAAAATCCACAAAGCCAAAAAAAAAAATAAAATAAAATAAAATAAAATAAAATAAAAAAAGAAAAAGAAAAAAGAAAAAGAAAAATGAAAAAGAAAAACAAACAAACAAACAAACAAACAACAAAGGCTCCAAATATACACCAATAATAACACTTCTAACAAAAATTACACACCATTCATAATCCAACCCTCTACCACTCTTTTAACTGAACTTGCAAACAAAATAGTCATCCCTAATACTATTATCGTTACCACCATCTCCAAGACAATCGGTGATATAATTAGGAAGAAAAATAAATCCAACACCATTTCATACGCCGGGATTTATGAAAAAAAAAATGGTTTACAATGCAAAAATGTTTATGTGAGGGAGACATCAGTCAGTTAAGTGCCATACGTGAAACACGCTTGGGCGATCATGTCTCGAAAGAGACACGACTGACTGGGCAGAAGATTATCCCGCAGTAGGTTGCCATTGCTTTCTTCGGTAGACTGGTTGCCAGCCAATGCTATAGAACCCAATCTGTCCTACTATTTGACTGATAGGTAAAGGGAGGAGATGTATTATATTATTTAGTAGTAATTAATGAGGGATCAATTTATTACTTTAAAGCAATATAAAACTGATCCCCCAGTTTATGACCAGTAGCAGCCTTAATCATGTTGCCGGCTATAATATTCAGTCAGTCAAGGGCCATCTCGTGATACACGCTTGGGCGATCGTGTCTTGAAAGAGACATGACTGACTGGGCAGAAGATTATCCAGCACTAGGTTGCCATTGCTTTCTGAGGTAGACTGGTTGCCAGCCAAGGCTATAGAACCCAATATGTTCTATTATTCAATCCATAACTGGAGGGAATAGACGGATTAATACCTTTCCCAAGGGTATTTGTGTGTAAGTAAATGCAAAGAATTCAACTGGAAAAGTGTCATGCCTTGACATTAGGCTACTCTCCTTTCTTTTGCGACCCAAATCACTAACAGAACCCAGCCAAGGAAGGCGAAATTACACGGGGAATCTTGGTACTGTAGTTGGTTTAACTCTAGTGAATTCTAATAACTTATTCCTCATCACCGATTGGACAACATCCAACGGATAGGCATTATTACAGAGTCAGTCAGTTAAGTGCCAGACGTTATACACGCTTTAGGCGATCATGTCTCTTTCGAGACATGACTGACTGGGCAGAAGATTATCCCGCAGTAGGTTGCCATTGCTTTCTGCGGTAGACTGGTTGCCAGCCAAGGCTATATAGAACCCAATCTGTCTTGCTATTTAACCCATAACTGGAGGGAATAGACGGATTAATACCTTTACCCAAGTGTATTTGTGTGTAAGTGAATGCAATGGATTCAGCTGGAATTCGAACTCGGCTCCCTGATTTCTCGTTCTGAGCCGATATCCACTGCACCACAACGCACATTCCGGGAGACATAACGTTATCTAAAAGCCCGCATCTACGAACACAAAAGAATGACTTCCGATTGGACAAAAAAAATCCTAACTCTATCGTTTTGTAACGAAACGATGCTAGACATAACTTTGGTTTCACTAATGCGACCCTAATTAAAAACAACATATGTCTTTAAAAAGAAAATACATTGAAAACTTAGCGATATCATTATTAACAGCTATAATCACACACCTAGAACATTACATTAAATTGCCATCTTTCTTTAAATCCATTCTTAAATCCATTCTTAAAGAATCTAACTCATATTTATCTAATACAAAGAATGCATACTTAAAAGGCCAGCTATAAATTAGAATGACGTGACACTTGGAGGCGCTGGCCTGACTGCACGAAGATGAAAACATTAGAACTCCCATTAGACATAATACACAATTATGAACACATATTACCATCCGATGCCCACCTAGACATGCAAGAATCTTCACAAGCTTAGAATTACTTACGCGACTACGATTTTAATGCACATAACACGTTTTTGACCAATGAGAACTAAACAAACTAAAAAGAAAAAAACAAACAATTTTTGTCTTTTTGTTTTCTATCAATCTCTGACGAAACTTTAATGAAAGTGAAACGTTAGAGTGATATCTTCTTCTTCTTCATGTGCCGTGTCCCTTCAGAACGTAGGCGATCATGGGCCTCCACTTGGCTCTGTCTTTTGTCGCCCTCAAAATTCTTCCTCTTAGTATCTCTTCCGAACCCCGCTTTGCCATCTATTTGCTCAGGCCTATCAAGTAGGTCTCGCGCTTCTTTTCTCTGTCTCTCTTTCCCTCTATCCGTCCTGTGAGTATTAAATTCGCCAAGCCCTTCTTCCTCATTTCATGTCTCAGAAACTTCATCGGTTTCTTTCTTATATTAAGTATGAGGTTTCTCCTATCCAACAGCTTAGTTATAGTCTCGTGCTCAGTCCATAGTATCCTCAGCATCCTTCTATGAAACCACATTTCTGCTGCCTCAAGCCTCTCTTTCATCCTTGAGAAGATAGTCCAACATTCATAGCCATATAGAAGGGAAGACAGCACACTTTGTTTTCAATGAGATTTTCCTGCCTCTCAGTACTCTGTTTAGCTTCCAAAATGCTTTTCTTGGCCGTGCCAATGCATCTTTGGATCTCAATGTCGCACTTTCCATTCTCTGTCACAACACTTCCAAGGTATATAAATTTCTATAAATGTTTTATTTTATTTTAAGTTTTGGCAGGTTTCAGTCTTTTGTAAAAACCTTTTATATCAATTTCTTCTTCTTCATCTGCTGCATTCCTTCAGGGTATAAGGCAATCATGAACTTCCACTTGGCTCTGTCTCTTGTCGCTTTCAATATTTTCCCTCTTGGTATCTCTCCCAAACTCCGCTTTGCCACCCATTTGCTTAGGCCTATCAAGTATATCTTGCACTGCTTTTCCCTGTCTCTTTCCTTCTATCCATTCTGTGGATATTAAATTCTCTAGGCACTCCTTCCTCATTACATGTCCCAGGAACCTCATCTGTCTCTTCCTGATGTTAAGTATGAGTTTTCTTCTCGTTTCCATCCTCCCCAACACCTCATTGTTACTCATGTAAAACCACATTTTTGCTGCCTCGAGCCTCTCCTTCATCCTTGATGAAATTGTTCAACATTTACTTCTATACAGAAGGACAGATATCGTATAACAATCCAGCATTCTTTTCTTTATTCCCAGTGAGATTTTCCTGTCCCTTAGTACTCTGGTTAGCCTTTGAAATGCGTCTTTGGCCATGTCAACGTATCTTTGGATTTTAATGTCGCACTTTCCATTCTCTGGCAGAACATAACCCAGGTACTTCAATTTCTTTAAATGTTTTATTTTAGTTTCTCTGACCTGTAGTTGGCATTTTGGGCTCTTCTTTTTGCTGATGACCATACATTAAGTTTTCTTGAAGTTTATGCTCAGTCTTTTCTTCTCACTTTCTTTAGTTTTTTTTAAAATCATATCACCCCAAGCAAGGCGGTAACGCTACGTAAGAGTGAAAAGATTGGAAAAGAGAACACCGGAAACCACATTCTAAACAGGGAACAAGGTATGAGCCTCTTCACCTGTTCAATAGACGTGGGTGGAGTGTGAACCGGGCGATACCTTCTGTAGGAGGTCCTGCATTCTCTTTTTCGTGTCTGCTATCAGCATTGTGTCATCGGCATATCTTACATTATTGAGATTGTGGCCGCCAATGACGAATCCTGGCAAGGGTTGTATTTCTCTCAAAATTGTTTCGCTGTATAAGTTGAATAGATCTGGTGAGAAAACACATCGTTGTCTTACACCCCAATCTATTTTTACATACCTCCTGAATTCACTTCCTATCCGTACGCAAGCTGTTTGCTGCTAATATATATTCTTGATTATCTTAACGTCTTTTCCGAAAATGTTGAATTTGTCGAGCATCTCTATGTAGTCTTTGTGCCTTACTTTGTCAAATGCCTTTGCGTAGTCTACGAAGCACAGATAGAGGTCCGTCTGCGTTTCTATTACTCTTTCAGATAGCATTCTGAGCATGAATATCACATTCTTTGTTCCAGTATCTTAAAAAAACTACACTTCTTGTCACTTTACCCTTGGGCAATTCTGCTGCGCGCTCTGTTCATCAGAATCCGGATAATGAGTTTTGTTATTTGGCTTATGAAACATTGTTCGGTGGAGTTCACATTCTTTTGCACCTGGCTTCTTAGGTAGTGCTATGAAAATTCATCTGCTTAGGTCATCCAGTATATTGCCACTGTTGTAGATTTCGTTCATTATTTCTGTAATCCTGTCTATGCCAAAGTCTTCTAGGGGCGTCAACATCCTGCTGCTTTATTTCTGTTCAATTTGGCCATTGCCACTTCAGTTTTTAATATTTCTGGTCCATCCGCAATTTTGTGTAGTGTTAGTTGCTCTCTCTTGTCGCAGTAGTAATATGCTCATCCCATCTCTGAAGTACATTTTTCTTTTTCTAGTATGAGTGTATCGTCCTTTGCTTTCATACATCCTGTTGTTGAGCATTTCTTTTGTCTTGTTAGTTCTTTTATTTTTTATGCATATCACCATTATCTGTCGTGCTCAGTCTCTCTACTTTGGAACATTTTTCTTTGAGCCATTTCTCATTAGCCTGTCTGCCTTTTCTCTTTATTTCCTTGTGTATTTTCTTGTATTCCGTTTCATATCTTGGCATCGTTTTTTTTCTCTTTTGCATCAGGTCAAGAATCTCTTCAGTGGTCTACTCATTTTTCTTCCGACATGCTTTTTCTGTAGGATGATGTCGTTCGCCGATGTCACTATAGTCACACTTAGTACGACCCATTTTGAATTTCCTTTCCAAATTTGTGCTTCGTATTTCGTTTTCACACTGTCCATATACATTTCCAGCAGGTTCAGGTCATTCACGAGTCTTTTGACCTTCAGTCTTAGGGCTGTGTTAGGTTTCTTTAATCGCTTTAATTTTATCCTTCAGTCATTTAAGTGCTACACACACACACACACACACACACACATATATATATATATATATATATATATTGTCATTCGCAGACAGATCTGTTTCGCTATATATATATATATATATATATATATATCACGTTGAATACACCGGTTCTCGCTCGATCACCGAAGTTAAGCAACGTTCAGCCTGGTCAGTACTTAGATGGGTGACCGCTTGGGAATACCAAGTGCTATAATCGTTATTGACGGATGTGCGTTGATGTGCAGTGGATGTCGCCTCGGAGGGGGAAATCGGTGAACCGAGTTCTAATTCCAGTCAGACACTTTGCATTCACTTACGCACTGCTACCCTTGGGAAAGGTATTAATCCGTCCCTTCCCTCCAGTCATAGGTTAAATTACTGTCTGTTGTTCATGCGATCTGTGGCAGACTTCTGCACCGATTGTTTGTTATCAGCAGTTCCAAAAAGTGTGGATGGTGCTACACAAGCCTTCACCACTTTAAACAATTCTTTGTGTGGTAGTCTAACTGAGGTTAGACACTCATACGTCGAAATCGACGGGAGAGTCCATTATTATTATATATATATGTCTTTTTAATATTTCATAATACTTTTGAAATATTCGGATTATGTGTGCTCGAAATTGTCAGGTATTGTGTTTTGAGTCAGATATTTAGCCGAATCTATTCTAATCCATTTTGTAGTTTGTTCCATCAACCATATCCTGGCATCGTTTTTTGTGTAACCCCTCCTGCTTATCTTTACCGGTCTGATTCTTGACACGAATTTTCTCTCATTCTGTAATATGTTACATTGAACGGCAGAAGTAATTTACATGTACATCCGGCCGTAGGTACGGTCAAAAAAGAACAAGAGTGATTGACAGATATAACCGGCCGTAGATGATGACGTAGGGAAGAGACGGATTAATACCTTTCACAAGGGTATTTGCATGTAAGTAAATGCAACGAATTCAACTGGAATTCATATCTTACCCCAGTTATGGGTTAAATAACAGGACAGATTGGGTTCTATAGCATTGGCTGGCAACCAGTCTACCTCAGAAAGTAATGGCCACCTACTGCGGGATAATCTTCTGCCCAGTCAGTCATATCTCAAAAGAGACAGGATCGCCCAAGCGTGTATGAAGTTACTGAAGAAAAGCTTAGAATACTCAAAAACTTAAAACAATAACATGTCTAGAGAAAAAAAAACGGAAATAATTGTCCACAAATAGGTACAATTGAAAGAAAAGAGGAAAAGAAAAATAAAAGAGAAAAATTTAAGAAGCTACTGGAAAATGAAAAAGAAAAGGAGAAATCAACATGACACCGTACATGTACGGATACCCGCGCCGACAGACGCACGCATGTGAACGCGCACACGAACATAGACAATATGGAGAAAACTGACATCAATGATCAGTGCATAAAAAGAAAAATTGAGAAATTGCTGATACCCCCCCCCCTCAAACAGTGGATGAAGAGATCCGTCAACCAAACTTTGGAGTTGGACTGTTGAGGGCAACATGAATCAGCTAATCGACAAAATGTTATATATATATATATTAGCATGGGACAGGCTAGCCTCCCAGAGAGTAAAATACTACGCCTCCTTGGCCTTACACTCTCGGCGGACCTCAAATGGAATGACTATATTGAATCCATTGCCAAATCTGCTGCTATGAAAGTGGGCTCCCTGTGCAGGGCCCGGAAATTTTTCCCACCTGAAACTATTCTGCACATATACAAATCTACCATCCACCCGTGTATTGAATATTGCTGCCATATCTGGTCGGGTGCCCCTGCTGCTCTCCTTGGGCTTCTTGACAAAATACAAAGGAGGATCGTGGTTGATACTGACTTGGCGGACCGGCTGCAGCCGCTCTCACACCGGCGTGATGTAGCTTCCCTGTGCCTCTTCTACAAGTACTTTCATGGCTTCTGCTCCGATGAGATTAGATCACTGGTGCCGCCTAAGCACGAAATTTACACGAGATACTAGATTAGCAACTAGGTCCCACCCTTTTACAGTTAAACAAATAAGATGTAACCGTAAATTCTACTCCAACAGCTTCTTTTCTCGCGCTTCCCGCCTGTGGAACTCCCTTCCACAAGTCTGCTTTCCCGACAGTTACAATCTCCAGGTGTTTAAATGTAGGGTCAATAGACACCTCCTATCACACTAACTCCCAACTATTCTCACAACACTCTCATCTACCCAACCCTCATTCTCGGTATCCTCACCCGCCTATCACCCACCCTCTGTTATTTCCTATATTTAATCAGCCTTTCTCCACTCTACGTAGCCCCCTGCACAGTAGTGGCAGTGACATGCCTTGCTCGGGGTGAAACGCTTATAAAAAAAAAATATATATATATATTTGTATGATATGCTATATTAATGGGTCAAAGTGCACAATAGCAGAGATATATTTTATGTAAATATAAAAGTGAGCATTTAAGTCAACACCCAGTCGCGATAGTCTCTTTAATGTCAGGCCATGACGGTTGCGTGTAAGCAGGAAAACAAATTGTTGCACCTGGATGTTGAACTTAATTTTCACTTTTATATATATATATATATATATATATATATATATATATATATATAAATCATTTTCACAACCAACATCCAACATTGCCTGATGACGAGATTCAAAATATTTGAAAACAACTCAAAACATAGAAATTTCCGTGTCGCAATATACTTCGCAATGTGTCATTCGGCAGGATTCGAACCTATGACCCCTATCCAATTCGTAACAAAAATTTATCGTAAATAATCAGGCCGGTAGAAATAAATATATAATACTGTTTGATTATAAACAGAATATCTACTTAAATACGAGTATCGATCAAGAATAATGTTCAAACAAATCATTTCAAATTGTCGGTTGTTTATAACCAGTTTCGTTATATATATATATATTAGCTATCTTTCTCCGTCTTTCACTTCTCTTAGCTATCTTTTCTTTCTGTATCATTCCCTTTTCTCCCCCGACTGCTCCCTGCTAGACAGTATCTCTGACAATATAGATAAGGCTACTTCCTCCCACCCGTTCGCTAACATATTTGTGTTCGGAGATCTTAACGCCCACTTAGCTAAGTGACTAGAAAACTCTGCCACCGACTCTGCTGGCATTTATGCCATGAACTTTGCTATTTCTTAATCTCTTACGCAAGTGGTGGATGTCCCCACTCGCTTACCCAGTATCCCTTCTACTAGATCTCTGCTTCGCCTCTGTCCCTGACTCCTACCAAACCTCGCAGTTTTGCCTTCTCGATAAGACTGATCATGCTTTCGTTTCTATTAATATCTCTTCACTCTCACTCCTCTTGGAGCCTGCTAACAACAGAATTTCTTACTGCTACCAAAGAGCAGACTGGGATTCGTTCCGCGATTTCCTATGCGACGTTCCTTGGAAAAAAAGCTTTAGCCTCCCCTTGAGTACTGTGCCTTTGAGGTCTCATCCTAAGTGAAAGCTAGCGTCGATGCTTTCATACCGATCAGGAACTTCTGTCCCAAACTTTATTTGTTCCCCTGGTTCTCTCCTCCCTGCTTGGCCGCCATTGCCCACAGGAACCACTTCTTCCGGTTATTTCGTAGCCACGCATCAGACCATAATAGGCGTCTATTTTTCTCCGCTCGTAATGAGTCTAAGAGGATCTTGAATGAGGCTAAGCTGTTGTTTGCTGAGAGAATGAAGCAGCACATAGTTGCTCGCAAGTTCGGCACCAAAGATTTAGCGGTTCTGCAAACGTGTGCTGAACAACAGCAAATTCTTCATCTACACCTTAATCAATAAATTTGAGGTCCTCACAGCATCTGTGGACAATTCCGATTGCTTTGCTCGCAGATTTTCCTCTCACTTCACATTTGCCTCGTCTGGAGTATCCGCACTCGACTTCCACCTTAGAACTGAGGCTCAACTGAGAGATGTTCACATAACCCCCTCTCTGGTATCTAAGATAATTTCAAAACTTGACCCCCATAAGGCGAGCGGAGGCGACGGAGTCTCGGTCATTGTATTGAAGAAAAGTGTCCCTGAATTCTCCTCTGTACTCTCTAAACTCTAAAATTAATGCCTCTCTGCTTCCTGTTATCCTGCTTGCTGGAAGTCCTCTTATGTGGTTCCTGTATTAAGAACTCAGGGAAACCATTGGACCCATTCAATTATCGCCCTATCAGACTCCTACTAATTTTCGGCAAAGTCTTTGAGGCTATCATCAATTCTGTAATAGTTCAACATCACAGCGCCCATAAACTATTCTGACAGACAGAAAGACAGTACGGCTTCCGCTTTGCCAGGTCTACTGCCGATATGCTAACGACCATAACTGAGTACATATACCAAGTCCTCGACAAGTCCGGTGAAGCTCCAGCTGTTGCCCTGGATATCTCCAAAGCATTTGATAGGGTCTGGCATGTTCACCTTCTGCGAAAGCTACGGGGTTATGGTATCATTGGACGGTTGCTTGGTTTGATCTAATCTTTCTTATCAAACCGCATAATGAAGGTCGTCTTGAACGGACATGCTTCCACATCCTACCACACGAACGCTGGTGTCCCCCAGCGCTCTATCCTAGGTCCGACGCTCTTTCTAATCGTCATAAATGATCTCCCAGACGTGATCAAATCCAAAGTAGGCATCTACACCGATGACACTACAATTTACTCCCACATTAGTAAGAAATCTGGCGAGGCGGACAAACATATCCTCGCTGCTGATCTTGTGGTAGAGTGGATTTAGAAATGGCTTTTAAATTTTAATACTTTTAAAACGAAGCTGCTATTTGTCAACCACCACAGGTTGTCCCTTCTGCTCCATATAATCATAGACCAAGCGAGTCTCCCTGAAAGCAATATACTGTGCCTCCTCAGCCTCACCATCTCTTCCGACCTCAAGTGGAACAATAGCTAAATCCACTGCTAAGAAGGTTGGGTCACCGTGTCGGGCCAGGGAGTTTTTTTTTTCCGCCTGAGTCCATCTTGCACATATACAAATCAACCATCCAACCGTTCATAGAATACTGTTGTCATATCTGTTCGGGAACCCTTGCTATTCATCTCAGGGTTCTCGACAGCACCAAAGGAGAATCTGTAATGTGATAGGTCCCGACCTGGCAGCTCGACTCCAGACACTTTCTCACCGGCGGGATGTGGCTTCCCTCTGTCTCTTCTACAAATATTTTCATGGCTTCTGCTCCGACGAGCTTAGCTCACTGACGCTCCCTCCACAAGAATGTGGAGACGGAATCCAGCTGGAATTCTTTGTCTCTTCAGACAAGAATCTTTGTCTCTTCAGACAAGAATCTTTGTCTCTTCAGACAAGAATCTTTGTCTCTTCAGACAAGAATCCCAGACTTTAAATAGCTACAAAACTTCCGCGCATTTTTGATCTTTCGGGTTGTCGCTCTGTTGACGTTTTCTACGGCCAGATATATCTGTCAACCACACTTGTCCCTAGTTAAATTTTATCTATGGCCGAATGTATCTGTCAACTAAATCCTTACCGGCCATTGCCTCACCCACGGCTGTACCTGTCAATTACCTCTTCCGTTCAAATATGAGACAAGAATCAGGATTCATCAACTTAAACAAGGATTACGGTAGAATTCATTAACTTAAAGATCATGGCAGCATTCACCAGCTTAAACAAGGATATCGTCTAAAAGAGTTGCAGATGATTCCGAAGTAGTCTGGAGCCAGTGACAATTTTATTGAATTTTTTTAAGCCAGTGACAATTTTATTGAATTAACTCTTTAGTATTTCAGTGTCTATGAATAAATATAGTTTTAAGATGTGCTATATTTATAGGATAAAGTGCTCAATATCAGAGATCGAGTGTATTTAAATATAAAAGAGTGAACATTGAAGTTAACACTCAAGGGCGACAGACTGATTCATGCTAAGCGCAATCATCAGGCCACATGTGTTGAGTTTTTCCTCGGCTATATTATATTTTACTACATAAAACAGTCGGTCGTCCCTGAGTGTTGACTTCAATGTTCACTCTCTTTTATATATATTGTTTAATTACTTTCTATTTGGTAATAACAAAATTAGACCAGTACACAGTTGTATTAAAAAGTGTTCAAATATATTGTAGAACTTTTGAATATTCTTCATTTGTAAACGAGTTATTATGCGACCTAGGTTTCTACCATGTGGTGTCTTCAGACGATTTGCAATACCTGATTTTACTGGGTTTTTTTTTGTTTTCTTTTAAGAACGCTCACATAATAGGGATTTTTTTGAACGCTCACATAATAGGGATTTTTTTGAACGCTCACGTAATGGGGAATTTTCGAACGCGCAGTTTTTTTTAAATTAGAAGAAATTATAACGTTTTCATCCATGTTTGTATGAAACTAATGGGTATTTTATGGTACGGTTTCTGTTCTTTCATTCAATAATTCATTTTTGTTTCTGTCACAGTCTACATATTTTGCCACCGTTGTAAGGCTTAGTTGTTTTCACTCGTTTACAAATGAAGAATATATATATATATATAATCTTTTAATATATCTGTTAAAATGAGGTGTGAGTATCATTTTCATTTTTGTGTAATTTAGACGACAGTTTATCCATCTTACCGCACACACACACACACGCACACACACACACACACACACACACACACACACACATATATATATATATATATATATATATATATATATATATAGCTAGTGGATACCCGTTATTGAGTAAACTCTCCAATTATTTTTTACATAGTTTTATTTCGTCTACTGGCCTGCACATTCGAGAAAAATTTAAAAGCGAAAAACACGTACTCTTCCTCTACCAGCGACCTAATCAAGTTGGTATAAACACAAAAATAACGCTTTAAGAAAGAAATATGTCGGATTAAAAATAATATTCATTACTTCATTCTCTCTTTATCTCTATTTATACATATATACCACAGGTCTTCCTTCGCACTAGAAAAATATAAAACAGCACGAAACGTGCTGGTTATGTATGGGAGGTGAAAGAAAAATAATAAAAGCCCAAATATAAAATAGGGTATCTTGATGAAAAACCAGACGGTGTAGCAACAGGAGCAGAATGTTCAATCTGTGCCAAGACGAAAAAATGACGATGATGATGATGTATCCAGAGCAGAAGCAAATGCTTAATGAAACATCTGAAATGAAGGTTCCCTGCACATACGCAAGAAATTCTTTATTGGTAAGTTACGGTCCTGGCTAGTATAATTCTTCTTCTTCTATGTGCCCTGTCTTTTCAGGACGTAGGCGATCATGGTTCTCCACGTCTCCCTATCCCTTGTGGTTCTTAGTATGTTTGCTGCTGTTACACCTCGCAACCCCCGTTCCGTCATCCACCTAGTCAGGCCCTGCAAATATGTTATCCGCTGCCTTCCTCTGTCTCTCTTTCCTTCTATCTGGCCAGTCAGTATCAGGTTCTCCAAGCTCTCCTTCCTCATTGTGTGTCCCAGGAACTTCAGTTGTCTCTTTCTGATGCTCAGTAATAATTTCCTTTTTGTTGTCATTCTTTCCAACACCACATCGTTGCTTGCATGCTATTCTAAAAGAATAGGGTAGTATGAATAGTATAAACTAAAAACCATTATTGCGTAGTAGTCGGTGTTTCAGTTATTTTGGTTTAAACTGCCCTACGTTTTCGTTTGTTGAAAATTGTATTGGCCACTTTTTTAATTAATCCGTTTGACAAGTATTATTTTTTACATATGGAATTAAAATTTTATTTCCCAACCAAATTTAAATTCTTGTGTCATATCTGGTTAGTAGCAATAAAAAAGGAAAAGCGAACATATGCTTATTTTCTCTTTTATGTAAAAAAAGGTGTAAATCACAAAACAAAACTTAATCATTGCGTAGAAATTTTAAAGGAAAGCATTTATTACACGAGTAGACAAAAAGTACAATACAAAATTTGCGCAAAAATATCAAAAGACTCCTTTTGTGTGCATATTAAAACAGGTAACACACACACACACACACACACACACACACAGATTACTATCTAAACTTATTTATAAATGGAACTTTGTTTATGTGTGCGTGTGTGTGTCTCTGTGTGTGTGTCCGTTACCTATAGACTCCGAAACAGCTGAACCAATTTTCTTGAAAATTTACACAGTTGTACTATAAGCATCTGCGAGTGTTTGTAGCTAGGTTGTGTGTCGAGGTACCCCTAATAAATATCGAAAATCGATCATCGAAAAAATCGGGTTATAGTAGGAGTGGTCCGATTTTAATCAAATTTGATACACTCATAGACAAAGACATAAGAAACGATATTCAGAAGTTTCAAGGTTGTAGTTCTTACAATAGTACAGAAAAGTCGATAATATATATATAAAAGGCAAGATGTTTGTGTGTGTGTCTATCTGCCTGTATGTCTATTTTTTCAGCTCTTTTATTTTAGTTTTTGCTTCGGGTTTGGCTTTAACTAGGTATAATTGTAGTTCTTAGTCTCAGCCATGATACCGTTTACTCAGAGGACTTATTTAGCCTTCAAAATTCAGTTTACGACGAAAAAAACTTATTTGATATCGATAGCAGGAAATCAAAATTTGACTTACATCCATTCATTTTTCTTTCAGTCTACGGTTTCGCTTTAACTGGAAACAACTATTGATTTTTAGTCTTTCGTGCCAACGTCCAAAGTGTCTGAGTCACAGGACCATGGATTAGTTTTAAAGCTTCCATTACACTCGACCACCACCGGGCTATACTGCTAGTCGAAAAATAAAAAAGGGTTACAGTTTTTGGAAAAGACAGAAGGTTAAAAAGAGAAAAGGCGAACATAATTGAAGAATGCAGAATAGCAAATTTGCATCCAGCTTTCAGAAATAAACGAAGACCCCCCCTGCTTTACTTACCTTATGTGCATCTCTGGGACATATTGTGATTTTAGAAAAGTCTTTTTTCAAATGCACAGTTCGTGATGGGGAAAATATCTGAGTTCTTCGTTGCCCAATCACAGGAGAATTTTTACTTGTGAACTTCTGTAGCTGGATGGTAACTGTTGCCTTCTCAACTGTCTCTTCCGTCTGTCCTTGATGTTAATTCTCCTTGTTCCCTTGCCGTCAAAAAGTTTTCTGTCTCGTCCATTGACCTGAGTTCTATTTATGCATCCCCAAGAAAAAGACGGCCACAGAAGTCACTTCCAAGTGTTTACAAGGACTTGAGACAATGGCTCTCATTGACCACAAAATAAAAATAAAAACAATTTTCCATAACTTGAAATGAATCCACTTCCAAATATCTTCAAGGACATAGCCATTTGATAAAAGTGTTGGTTGGTTTAATTGACTTGATCCACTAGCTACAGCTGTGGTGAACAAAAATTTAGAGAGTTGAGTTAAAGGGAGATAACTGAGACATCTGGAATTGGCATGACCCATGAAACGATAACAATCTACATCACTGAACGAAATAAAGGATTCAATTAAAAATTACCAACTCCTGAAGAAGGTCAGAGCGTACACCGTCCGAAACGTCGTGAATATGAAAATAAAAATAATTACAATACCTCATTTCAGAAATATAGACATAGATAGATAGATAGATAGATATGAACATACTGCGGTAAATAGATAGATAAATAGAATTATCATGAACAGACATAGATATGAAAAGGCTGAGATATATAGATAGATATGAACAAACTGAGATAGATAGATATGAACAAACAAACATATATATATATATATATAAGAATAGAATAAGTAAAGAACAGGTAGGAAAAGTGTCTTTAATCTAACATGTTTCACTTTATACATTTTTTTCAGAAATTTATTTACAAGACACGAATTTACAAACATCAAAATGAAAAAAAAAAAGAGATATGAACACACATGAATAGATAGATAGATAGATAAATAGATAGATAGATATGAACAGACTGAGATAGATAGATAGATAGATAGATAGATAGATAGATAGATAGATAGATAGATAGATAATGAACTGACATAGATAGATAGATAGATAGATAGATAGATAGATAGATAGATAGATAGATAGATAGATAGATATCAAAAGGCTGAGATAGATATAGAGTAATCTGTTTCTGGATAAGATAGTTGCCTTCTTTCGAATTTATGTCAGATATTCTGAACACCCCCGCACTCCTAGACTAGGTATAGAAGCATGCGCTGTAGGCCATTCTTTCTCTCTGTCTTCCGATTTCAACTAGCCCAAGATGGTGGGAGACTCGCCTAAAATATCTGGAAAAATTAAAGAACGGAATCCTACTTCGTCGCGGAGATTATCCGTTTAACTTTTTCAGTTTGTCTTACCTACCTGGTATGTTGAATTGTGCTTTTTGTCTTTTTAATTTTTGTCTTTTCAATTTTTGTCTCTTTAATTTTTGTCTCTTTAATTTTTGTCTTTTTAATTTTTGTCTTTTTAATTTTTGTCTATTTAATTTTTGTCTTTTTAATTTTTGTCTCTTCAATTTTTGTCTTTTTAATTTTGTTCTTTAATTTTTGTTTGAATTTGTTTGAATTTTTTAATTATTGCTACTAACAGAGGTACTATTTTGCTATTGCAAATGATTTTGGCGTTTAAATTTCGTTTCGACTTATACTAAGTTAAAACTTAAATTGTTTTTTTAATTTTTTTTTTCAATTGGAGTAGATAGTACCTACTATCACCCGGTTTTACAATCCACCCCCTTCTTTTGAACAGGAGTAGAGGTGATCGCCTTGTTTCTTGTTTAGGAAGGGATATCCGGTTCACTTTCCTTCTCCTTCGATCTTAGTGTTAGCTCGACTGGAAGCTCTTTGCAGTTATTGAGTATGGTGTCAACGCCTCTTCATTCTGAGGGTACCGGGTTGACAGTTTCCTGGTTGCTGCTTCCGACTGGTAGTTAAGAGCCCGAACTCTTGCGTAGCGTCTTGAGAGGCCGCTCTGATCAACAGTTGAATAATATCGGGGTCCTGTAGTGCCATTTCGCGCATGGACGGGCGTCCCTGCCTGAACCTCCGGTGGGCAACTCCGAGGCCACATTATGCTGCAGGCTGCGCCAGTCTTCATCCTTCACTTGCTGCAATTAGTGACCATCTGATTCTACTCTAGACCTCTCTCCCTCTCTCACCAACCAAACCACTATGAAATCAAACAAACGAAATAGCAAAACTAAACCAGCTACTCTGAAAACGCCCAAACCTATCTGCGTCTCCACAAACATACGTGGTATCCGCGCTAACTTTAACAGCGTAGAATCATTCCTTCAAACTAACTCACCCGATATCTTAGCTATATGTGAGACTAACCTTTACCCTTTTATCCCCTCCTCTGAGTTTTTCGTTCCTGGTTACCTTCTCCTCTTCAGGAAGGACTCCAATGTCCATATGCATGGGCTTGGTGTTTATGTCAGCGAACACCTCCCTTTAGCCAGGGTAACATCTCTCGAATCTCTGGATCATTCTTTCATGTGCTTCCGTTTCTCACTTCTAAGCTCGATTAGCTATCTCTTCTTCCTCTACCGCTCCCCCTCCTGCTCTGACTGTTCGGTACTTTATAGCATCTCTACTAATATCGACATGGCTATTTCTTCCCATCCATCTGCCCATATATTTATGTTTGGTAACTTTAACGCCCACCACACCAAGTGGCTGGAAAACTCTGTCTGGGATCCGCACCATGAAGTTTTCAATAACCCAAGCTCTTACGCAAGTGGTGGATTTCCCATTCGTTTCTCTAATAACCCTAATGGAAGGGACTTTTTACTAGACCTCTGCTTCTCTTCCATCCCAGACTCTTGCACTACCAGGCAGCTCTGCCCTCTCGGAAACTCTGACCACGCCGTAGTTTCCGTCAACATCTCAATCCACTCTCACTCTACCCAAGAAACCCAGACCAGCAGAATATCCTACTGCTACCAGCGATCAGACTGGGATTCGTTCCGAGACTTCCTCAGTGACGTCCCCTGGAACAACGTCGTCGGTCTTTCCGTCGAAGACTGTTCGTCCGATGTCTCCTCTTGGGTTAAGGCTGGCTTTCATCCCTGCCAGGAAATTAATTAATTAATTTAATGCTTTATTTTTTTTATGCATTAATATTTTCATCCCTGCCAGGAAATTCCAGCTTAAATCAAATTCGTCTCCCTGGTTCTCGCCCGCTTTCTCGGCCGCCATTGCCCATCGGAACCATTTCTTCCGGCTCTATCAAAGCCACTCGTCGAACAAAAACAGGCGCCTTTTCGCCTCAGCTCGTAATAAGTGTAAAAAAATTCTAAACGAAGCTAAGCTGGTGTTTGCAGCCAGAATGAAGCAACGAATAGCATCCGCTAAGTTCGGCGCCAAAGATTACTGGCGACTCTGCAAAAACGTGCTCAACAAGAGTAAGACTTCAATACCCCCACTAATCAATGAATTTGAGGTCCTCACCTCCTCTGCGGACAAGGCTGAATGCTTTGCTCGTAGATTCTCTCCCAACTCGATACTGGATTCGTCAGGAGTACCTACTCCCGACTTCCCACCTAGAACTAAGGCTCAACTGAATAACGCCAACATTACACCCTCGCTGGTCTCAAAGATAATCTTAAAACTTGACCCTCACAAAGCGAGCGGTGGTGACGGAATCCCAATCATAGTCCCCAGAACTCTCCTCTGTCCTAAACTCTATAACTTCTGCCGATCTGCTTCCTGCTTTCCTGCCTGTTGGAAGTCCTCCTCTGTAGTTCCTATATTTAAGAATACTGGCGAACCCTCGGACCCCGCTAATTACCGCTCTATCAGCCTCCTTCCGATCTTTGGCAAACGTTTTGAAGCCATTATCAACGCCGAGGTGATTCAGCATCTCACGGCCCACGGGCTTCTCTCGGACAAACAGCACGGTTTCCGCTTCACCAGGTCTGCTGCTGATATGCTAACGACCATTACAGAGTACATATACCAGGCTCTCGACAAAAATGGCGAAGTACGAACCGTTGCTTTGGATATCTCCAAAGCGTTCGACAAAGTCTGGCATGCTGGCCATTTATGCAAACTTCGGAGCTATGGTATAACGACATTTGTTTGATCTAATCCAGTCATTCCTCTCTAACCACACATTGAAGGTAGTATTAAGCGCACATGCCTCCCAAAACTACCATACGAACGCTGGCGTCCCTCAAGGCTCTATCATAGGTCCCACGCTCTTTCTGATTTACATTAATGATCTCCTAGATGCCATTAGATCCCAAGTAGGCATGTACGCCGATGGCACCACAATTTACTCTCGCCTCGATTAAAAAACCGGTGTGGACGACAAGGTGAACCTCGCTGCCGAGCTTGAAAAGGACCTCCAATCCGTGGTGGACTGGGGTAGGAAGTGGCTCGTGAATTTCAATGCTTCCAAAATGAAGCTGCTATCAATTAACCACCATAGACAATCGCACCTACCTCCCATTACACTCTCGGCGGACCTCAAATGGAATGACTATATAGAATCCATTGCTAGGTCTGTTGCTATGAAGGTCGGTTCTCTGTGCAGGGCCCGGAAATTTTTCCCGTCTGAATCTATCCTGCACATATATAAATCTATCATCCGTCCGTGTATTGAATACTGCTGCCACATCTGATCGGGTGCCCCTGCTGCTCTCCTCGGGCTTCTTGACAACGGAGAATCTGTAACGTGATCAATCCTGACTTGGCGGACCGGCTGCAACCATTCTCACACCGGCGTGACGTGGCTTCCCTGTGCCTTTTCTATAAGTACTTTCACAGCTTCTGTTCCGATGAACTTAGGTCATTGGTGTCGCCTAGGTACAAATTTACACGAGATACTAGATTAGCAACTAGGTCCCACCCTTTTACAGTGAAACAACTAAGATGTAACCGTAATTTCTATTCCAACAGCTTCTTTTCTCGCGCTTCCCGCCTGTGGAATTCCCCTCCACATGCCTGCATCCCCGACAGCTACAATCTCCAGGAGTTTAAATGTAAGGTCAATAGACACCTTTCTTAAAATTTATATTACATTGCTGTAGAAAATTACAGGCTACATAAACCACCAGAGCAATACTTAACGTAGTGAGGCGTCTACAGAGAGTTTCCTATAGAGAATAATCTTCTGTATTCTTCTGGACGGAGGTGATCATTGCTCTTTGTAGCTCTTAGAAAATTTTGCCTTACCGTTATCCGTGTTCTTTTTTTTTTTTAATCGTATCACCCTGAGCAAGGCGGTAACGCCACTGATGTGCAGGGGGCTACGTAACAGTGAGAAGATTGGAAAAGAGAAAGCCGGAAACCACACCCTAAACAGGGAACAAGGGATCAGTCTCTTAACCTGTTCAATAGACGTGGGTGGAGCGTGAATCGGGCGATAGTTAAGTCTATCTACTCCAATTCTGCGGACCATTTACACAAGCACGTTGAAGTAGGTCATTGACTGATTTTTTTAAAAATCATATCAAGGCAGTATCGCCACTGAAGCGCAGGGGGCTACGTAAGAGTGAAAAGATTGGAAAAGAGAAAGCCGGAAACCACATCCTAAACAGGGAACAAGGGATGAGCCTCTTCACCTGTTCCATAGACGTGGGTGGAGTGTGAACCAGGCGATAGTTTAGTCTATCTACTCCAATTGAAAAAGAAAAAAAAAAGAAAAGAGTGAAAAGATTGGAAAAGAGAAAGCCGGAAACCACATCCTAAACAGGGAAAAAGGGATGAGCCGCTTCACCTGTTCAATAGACGTGGGTGGAGTGTGAACCGGGCGATAGTTTAGTCTATCTACTCTAATTGAAAAAGAAAAAAAAAAGAAAAAAGAAAAGAGTGAAAAGATTTACCTCATTATATGCCTTAAAAGTGAAGAGATTGTCCAGCATTCAGACTGATATTATATAACAGTTAAGTACTGTTTCCTTTACATAATTTTCATTGTTCGGACTGATGTCCTCATCTTTATTATTGTACGCCTCGTTCTAGGAATTTCGAACTGAACTTTTTATGTCGATCACTTCCGGATTTCATGTAGTTATCTCGCGTTAGCTCAACTCTCTAAGTTCACCACGGCATGTGTGGACGTCACAACTTTTGGGGGCAAGTCAGTCAGTCAGTTAAGTGCCATACGTGATACACGCTTTGGGCGATGACGTCTCGAAAGAGACATGACTGACTGGGCAAAAGATTATCACGCAGTAGGTTGCCATTGCTTTCTGCAGTAGACTGGTTGCCAGCCAAGGCTATAGAACAATCTGTCCAATTATTTAACCCATAACTGGAGCGAAGAGACGGATTAATATCTTTCCAAAGGGTATTTGTACGTAAGTGAATGTAAGGAATTCAACTGGAATTCGAACTCGGATCCCCGATTAGTCTTTCCGAGTTGGTATCCACTGCACCACAATGTCATTGGATCTAAAACCAACGCTTATTTCTATTCAGCCATGTGTCCTTGAGGACATCAGTGTATGAATTTTTGGGACTTATATACCTAATGTCTCAGTAACCTTTTTTTTTTACCAGAGCTCATATTGCAATATTTGAAGCTAATGATTTCTTTAGCGCCCCATATGGTTCCCCATATTATAATCATTTATATTTCATGGCTGGCTCAGGATATTTTTGTGGCCTAGCATATGCGCTGATTTCTTTGATTTACGTTTTTTCTGTTTCTAACGAGATTTTCTTGTTTTTATTAATGTTTTGTTTAGCTTTTATCTCCTAGACACCGCCAGATGACCAGATATCCTAGTCGCAAATAGATGAACGGATCTCCAAACTACCACCAGATGACCAGAAATCCTAGTCATAACCAGCTGACCAGATCTATCCACAACTAGTTGCTCAGATATCCTAGCCGCCGCCAGATGACCAGATCTATCTTTCACTAAATGACCAAATCCCTTAGCCACGAGATGTATATTCTAGCTGCCACCAGATGAACAGATATCCGAACCGCCACAAAATAACCTAATTTCTTAACCACCACCAGATGACCTGATCTCCAGGTGATCTGCCTTAGTTGCCACCAGATGATCTGGTCTACAAACCGTCGACAGATGATCTAATCTCTAACCATCATCAGATGGATCGATCTTCTAGCCGCCACAAGATGACTTGATCTAGCCGTTACGAGACGCCCTGATCTCCGAATAGCCATCAGATGACCTGATATTCTACCAACCATCAAATGACCAAATCTCCTAGTCAAACCGAGATGACCAGATCTACAAACAACCGACATGACCTGGTCTCTAGCGGCCCCCAGATCACCTGATCTGATAGCGGCCACCAGATGATCTAACACTTAACCGCCACCAGATGACCTGATCTCTTTGCCAACTCAAGATTTCCAAATCTCCCAGTTACCAAAAATGACCTGATCTCTTAGTCACTACCAGATGACCAGATCTCATAACCGCCATCAGATAACCTGATCTCTTAAATGCTATCAGATATCTTAACCACCACCAGATAACACGATCTTCTAGTCGTCACCAAATGACCAGTTCTAGCCACTACTAAATGATCTGATCTTTTAACCACCATCAGATCTTGCCACCAGATGTTCTGATCACCTACCGACTACTGGATGACCTGATGTCGTAGCCGTCACCAGATGTCCAGATCACGCAACTCCCACCATATGACCCGATCGCTTTGTTCATCTGATCACTTAACCGCCATCAGATAACAATCTCCTAGTGGCCACCAGATGACCAGATCTAACTATTGCCAAATGATCTGATCGCTTAACTTCCACCAGATGACCCATTCACTTAATCGCTACAAGATGACCCGATAGCTTAACCATCACCAAATCTCTAGATCTAGCCACTGTTAGATGAACTGATCTCTTATAATATCTAAACTTATTTATAAATGGAACTTTGTGTGTGTGTGTATGCGCGCGCGTGTGTGTGTGTCCGTTACCTATAGACTCCGAAACAGCTGAACCGATTTTCTTGAAAATTTACACAGTTTAGTACAACTAAGCGTCTACGAGTGTTCTTAGCTAGGTTTTGGGTCGAGGTACCACCGATAAATATCGAAAATCGATAATCGAAAAAATTGGGTTATAGAAGGAGTGGTCCGATTTTAATCAAATTTGATACGCAGATAGACAAAGATTAAGAAACGATATTCAGAAGTTTCAAGGTTGCTGTTCTTACAATAGTGCAGAAAATCGATTATATATATATATATATATATATATATATATATATATATATATATATATATATATATATAAGACAAGATGTTTGTGTGTGTGTCTGTTTATCTGCCTGTATTTTTTCAGCCCTTTTATTTTAGTTTTTGCTTCGGGTTTGGCTCTTAGTAGGTATAGTTGTAGTTCTTAGTTTCAGCCATTATACCATTTACTCAGAGGACTTATTTAGCCTTCAAAATTCAGTTTACGATGAAAAAAACTTATTTGATATCGATAGCAGGAAATCAAAATTTGACTTACATCCATTCATTTTTTTTTTAGTCTACGGTTTCGCTTTAACTGGAAACAACTATTGATTTTTAGTCTTTCGTGCCAACGTCCGAAGAGTCTGAGCTCCAAGACCATGTATTAGTTTTAAAGATTTCATTACACCCGAGCAACGCCGGGCTATACTGCTATCCATAACATATAAACACCAGATATCCTAATCTCCTTGCTAACACTGAATTATTTTATCTCATAGCCGCCACCAGATAAACAAATCTAGCCGCCAAAAGATGACCTGGTCTCTTAGCCGCCACCATATCTCCTGATCTCATAAACGCCACCATAACGCCTGATCTTTTAACGCCACCAGATAAACTGATTTCTTAACCGCCACTACCTAATGACCAGCTATAATCACTAAATCTCCAACTATCTACCGCCACCAGATGGCTTGATCTATTAACTGCATCCTGATGCCCATATTCAGATGACCTGATCTTTTAATCATCACAAGATGGCCACATCTCCTGGTCGCTGTCACATAACCACCAGATACCCTGATTTCTTTGCTACCACTGGATGATCTGATCTCTTAGCCGACATCACACCAGATGAACATCTATCCATCACTGCATGACATAATTTCTTAGACGCCACCAGATCACCTAATCTCTTAACCACCACAAGATCATCTGATTTTTTAACTGCTAAAAATGACCCGATCGTAAATCCATCACAAGATGACCTGATATCCTAACCGACGCCTGATAACCAGATTTCGTTTCCGCCACCAGATCGGCTGATCTCTTAACCACCACCAGAAGACCAGATCTTGTAGACACCACAAAATTACCTGATCTTATAGCCACCATCAGATAACCATATCTATTCGCCACCAGATGACCTGATTTCCTAGCCGTCAAAAGATGTCAAGATTTCTGGGTCAGTACCAGATCGTTTGATGTCCTAACCACCACAAAATGAACAGATTTTCAAATAGATGTCAATATCTTGCCAGAACTGCATGGCAAAATCTCCTACCCACCACTAGATGACCAAATCTTCTAACTACGACCCGATGACCTAATTTCTTATCCGCCACCAGATGACATGATCTAGTCCTCAACAGATGACCTGATCTCCAAGCAGCCACTATCAATAACCACCAGATATCCTGATCTTCTAGCTGCCACAAGATGATCATATTTTCAACTAGATGATAATACCTTACCTGATGACAAGATTTCTTATCCACCACCAGATGACCAGATTTTCTAGCTGCTATCAGATAACCACCAGATATCCTGATCCCCTTGCCACCACTGCGTGATTTGATCTCTCTTAGCCGACACCAGATAACCAGATCTGGTAGCCGCCATCAAATGAACAGATGTCCCAGCTGATACTAGATGACTTGATTTCTTAAGAAAAACCAGATGACCAGATTTCTTAGTTACCACTAGTTGACCAGATCTAGCCGCGAGAAGATTGCCAGATCTTTTAGCTGCCACCAGATAACCTGATCTCCTAGTCGCCTCGAGATTACCTGATCTCCTAGCTGCCACAAGATAACCTGATCTCTTAGACAACACCAGATGACCAGACTCAGTAACCTCTTACAGCTTAGTGGCTTTATTTCCTTGTCTGGGTGTGAAATGGTTATCAATAAAAAGTAAAATCTTTCTCGCTAGATAAATTGATTTTAAGAACGAATAAGATCAAAAATATGAAAATTTAGTATTGCACAAAATATGATGTTGTGTTGTGGTGCAGTGGATACCAGCTCGAGACGAGAAATCAGAGAGCCGAGTTCGAATTCCAGTCGAATTTGTTGCATTCACTTACAGGCAAATAACCTTAGGAATGTTATTATTTCGCCGCTTCTACTTCTAGCTATAGGTTAAATAGCATTATGTTTTATAGACTTGGTTGGCAACCAGTCTACTGAATAAAGTAATGGCAACCTCCTGCGAGAAAATCTCCTGCCTAGTTAGTCATGAGACATGATCACCCCAGCGTGTATCACGTATGGTACTTAATTGACTGACTGACAAATCGTGACCGCAATAGAGTGCCTAGTAATTAAAGTGTTTGTGAGTTTCCCACCAAAATCAGTGATAAAGTTTTAATCTAAGTTTAAATGTTAGAATTCCGAATGCAGCTTCACAGTTGGTGGTGATCTCCTTTCAAAACATATGTGGATATCATTTCTGTGAATGATTTGACTCTAAAAATATAGAAATTTATCAGTGCACAAAATTCAGAGTATGTTGGTCTAATTACAATTATTTCTAAAACAAAGTGCGTGGCCACCAATAAAAATACTGGCTCTTTCAAAATATCCGGTTATCTCATCTGGGTGTATCCCAAGTCCAGCGGGGTTATTTTCCTGCTTATGTTGGTGCACTGACTGACATTATTTTTTGGCCCGATTCTACATTTGGTGGATAAAACAATCCAAGTGATTGAATTTTTCCATTCTGGTCATTTACTTTCATCTTCGAATAAAGGTTCAATTTCTGTTCAAAATGAAATAAGTCTTGGTTGGAAGCGTTTGAAAAGAACTCAACCTCACCAACATCGTCTTGTATCCTTTACAAAACGAAAGCGAAGATCAATGTGATTTCCCTCGACTGCTTTACAACCTAAGATTGTATAAAGTGAACGATAACACTTGTTTAGAAAGACAAACATTCCAGAATGGTATCATGCGATTCATGACCTAAGAGATCGCATAGGGATACAAACATTGTGTTCAATTGAACACAATCCACTTTTTAATCCTTAAATGAAACTCCCCAGAATGATAAACTGTGGAGTTAACATAAAAAGCGAAAGTGAAAGTAGAACTTTGGAGAATGCAGTCATATAAGTGGATATTCTGCTACAGGTGGAAAGGGTAATCTCTGATGAGGCTATAAATATAACATGGTAACGTAATAAGCCTAAGAAAAAGTAGCTAATGGGAGAACGCAATTATTTTTAATAGGAAAGAATGATGATGACAAATGGATACATGTGTTTTCTGTTCCTCCGGTTGGTATTTTTATGAAAATCGGTTTGTCGAAATCCGGATGCTTTATAATATTTATCACTTGGTGAAAACAAACCAGACCGTTGGGATTTCTAGACACAGATTTTCATGAAAATCCAATCGAACAAACAGAAAATATGTGCATCCATTTGTCTTCATTATGCTTTCCGATTAAACCTGCGTTCTCCCGGGATCTACTTTCACTTTCGCTTTTTATATTTACAGGCTGGGAATCAGTAATTACTCATTACTTGTATTTTTCATGGTTATCATTTTTTCGATTATATGAGAGATATTGAGGAATACGGAAATGAGACATTTCGATTCAGCCGTCTAGATGACAGAGTAATTCTAATGTTTACTCATTTTGGAAAGTGGATCGGTCCGATGAAACCTTCAGCACAGTTTTAAATATAGCCAAATATGGAGAGTTAAGCGGTTTCATTTTGAAGGTGGGGCTGATGAGATAGTGTAACTTCTCAGCCATTCAGAGTCACATGAGCCCCGCAGGAAGAGCCAGTGTTCTTCGATTATGACTTGGCTGCTGTGTCTGGCGCCACAACATATGAGGAGATATTGTAGAAATCTAATGGTAATATTTTAGGAATGTAATATTATCTAAATTTATTTACAAATGGAATTTGTGTGTGTGTGTGTGTGTGTGTGTGTGTGTCTGGTCTGTGTGTGCATTCATTTCCTATAGACTCCGAAACGGCTAAACCGATTTTCTTGAAAATTTACACAGTTGGACTATAAGCGCCTGCGAGTGTTCTTAGCTAGGTTTTGTGTCGAGGTACCCCCGATAAATATAGAAAATTGAAAATCGAAAAAATCGGGTTATAGAAGCAGTGGTCCGATTTTAATCAAATTTGATACACTCATAAACAAAGACATAAGAAACGATATTCAGAAGTTTCAAGATTGCAGTTCTTACAATAGTGCAGAAAATAATAATAATATATATATATATAATAGGCAAGGTGTGTGTGTGTGTGTGTGTGTGTGTGTGTGTGTGTGTTTATCTGCCTTTATGTCTGTATTTTTTCAGTCCTTTTGTTTTAGTTTTTGCTTCGGGTTTGGCTCTAAGTAGGTATAATTGCAGTTCTTGGTCTCAGCCATGATACCATTTACCCAGAGGACTTATTTAGCCTTCAAAATTCAGTTTACGACGAAAAAGACTTATTTGATATCGATACCAGGAAATCAAAATTTGACTTACTTCCATTCATTTTTCTTTCAGTCTACGGTTTCGCTTTAACTGGAAACAACTATTGCTTTTTAGTCTTTCGTGCCAACGTCCAAGGAATCTGAGCTTCAGGACCATTGATTAGTTTTAAAGCTTTCATTACACCCGAGCAACGCAGGGCTATACTGATAGTGTTTAATAAGAATGCAGGATTACATTTTTCATGTGAGAAATATTTGTTATTAGCTTCTGGATTCGGGTGGTATCTGATTTCGACGTTTTTTTTATTTTTGTGTGGATGCGAAGGGTATTCCCTTCTTTCGTAAGATTATACTGCTAATTTCCTGTTATTCGGTTATCTCGTGTGGGTAAATCCTAAGTCAATAGGGGTTATTTTCCTGTATACCAGCTTTTCAAATAGATGAAAATATCTTATCTGATGACAAGATTTCCTATCCGCCAGTACATTACCAGATTTTCTAGCCGCTATCAGATAACCACCAGATATCCTGATCCCCTTGCCACCACTGCGTGATTTGATCTCTTAACCGACATCAGATGACCAGATCTGGTAGCCGCCATTAAATGACCAGATGTCCCAGCCGATACTAGATGGCTGACTTGATTTGATACACCGCCGAGCATTCTTTGAAGCCCGATTCTGCACTTGGTGGATCTGAGGTCATAATCTAGGTTAACTCTTGAGGAATCTAGGTCATCTGACGGTCTAAGTACAACAGTTCTTGGTTCTTAGTGTAAACCAATAACACACTGGAGTCGCCACAGATCAACTGTTACATAAGATATACTTGTCTTAGATATAGTCCTGTTTCCCCATAATCATGGTCAGCTCTTTTCATTTCTTGTGTCAAACTGAAAGAGAATTAAGAATGTTTCAATTTAGCGCATACCGCACAACATTATGTTAGGTCTGTTTCTATACATGCACACAAATGATTTATTAAATCCTTGGTTAAATATCTTTCTACCATCTCTCATTATATATATATATATATATATATATATATATATATATATAGTTTATAAAGGAAAACTCAACACGTCATATTAGTTATAAGCTATAGTTCATTTCAATGAGCTTAACTAGCTCATATCATCAGACTCTTTTACAATATTTCCTCCATCTGGCACTGACAACTATATATATATATATATATATATATATACATATATATATATATATATATATATATATATATATATATATATATCTAATGTTTTAGAACATGTACATAATTTTTTTCTGTATATGTCCTCTTCTCTACAATCATGTTTGTTTCAATGTTGGGACTCCAACATTTCATCGGGAGAAGGAAAGAGTAAGAGTTTGGAATCATCTTCTGTTTATATTTAGTTCGTTGTTGTTGTGGGGTTGGTTGGGTTTATTGATAATTAAAGGAATGTGTCTTTCGTTTTGCCTGCTAGACTTTTGAAGAACCTGGTGTGTAAGTGTGAAATTGTTGATTAATGGTATTATCTGTTGGAATGTACGTTTTATCGGTCGGGTATATCTTTTGGTTAGAATTTCTAAGAAAGCGGCGTGTGGAGTGGTTTGTGTGGGGGTTCTTTTTGCGTGTGCTGACCTTAGGAATTTTTAGGAGGGTTTATGGTTAGCTATCATTTAATTGATTGATGTCTGTTGTTAGCAGACCTTTGATCCTGTGGCTAGGTTTTCACTTTGGGCTTCCTTAGATAGACGTGATAAGGGTGCGGTGTTTTTTCTTTTTAATTTTGATTTTTCCCGTATGGAATATCTTTTTATTTTATTTTTGTTTTTTCCTATTTTTATTATTATAGCGGGATAGGGTTTTTATATATTTTAATTATATTCAAGTTTGGAGTATTATTGTATTTAAGTGAAGTTATTTCAAGAAATCTAAACTTGTATTTTTAAGGAAGTAAATGCGAATTAATATTTTATCAGTTTTTTATATAATGTTGTATGTTTAATCTTAATTTTAAGTTTAGAGGATCGGTTTTTTCTTTTAATTTTATTTATTTATTATTTTTTCTATAAGTTATCGTTTGGAATCCTATTTATTTCTTTTAATTTTTTATATATTTTATTTATTTAGCTATTTTTGCGGGCATTAGATCTTACTTTAAGGATTTATTAGATCGATTTTTTCTATAGAATATTTTCTTTTATAATAAAAATATCTACTCAAATTTTCAGTATTTTTTAGCATGATTGAAGGGTTAGATCTTACGTGTGCTTACAGTTTATTTTTTATTCTTGTGTATGATATAATTATTCTAAAGTAGTATATTTAATCTTAATTTTGAATATATGAATTTTGATTCTTTTTCGAGTTTGGGATCCATTTGTTTCGTTTAATTTTGATTTTTCCAGTACGGAATATTTTTGTATTTAAGTAAGGTTATTGCGTTAAGTAAGGTTATTGGTGTAAGCTTTAGTTTGGGAGCTTTTTTATTTCTTTAATTTTACGTTTTATTTATTTAGATGTTTTTGTGGGTATTAGACCTTCCTTTAAGGGTTTATTGGATCGATTTTTTCTATAGCATTTTTAATCTTTTATAATAAGAATATCTAATCAAACTCTTAATATTTCTTAGCATGATTGTAGGGTTAGGTCCCTAATGTGCTTGCAGTTTACTGTGGTTTCGTGTCTCTGATTTAAAAGCTTGTTACTATTTATATATTTAAGGATCTCTATTTTTTCTTGAAGGCAAAGAAAGCATGGTTCTTTTATAGATTTTGCTGTTCTTGCTTTTTCGAGGATTTTCCATTTGATCTTAGGTGTTTTATTTTCGTCTTTTAATTTCCAAAAGTATTTGGAGAGGGATGTCACGTTTTGTTTTTCTTTGTTATTTAAGGATGAGAGGTGATTATAAAAGCGCTTTTTAAATACGTTCATGGTATTCCCAATATATATTTTTTCATCCTTAGGATTTTCTATGGATGAAATCGAACACATATATATCAGAGATTTCGTCAGACATTTATTAGCCATGGAGCATTGGTTGGGGTTTCTACAGTTACAGAGGTTGTTATCATGGGACGGACTTGTATTAGTGTTGGATTTATTTTTGCTGTGTATTTTTAATATTTTTTTGTTATGCATTTTGATTATTTTTTCTAGATTATTGGAACAGCTATAGCTTAATTTTATGGTATTTTTTATGGCATTTTTGTAATTAAGATTTTGCTCAGAGGGTTATTTTTGGGAAAGTGCTTCTCTACTAATTTAAGAAATTTATGTCCCAGCTTGAAATTAACTGATTGGTTGAATGGAGGGTTATAGCATATTATTTTCCTGCTTCTATTTTTGATTTTTGGACTTTTCAATTTTTGCATAAAACTGATTTTTGATGATTTATACCCGCTTTCATTAAGGATTCTATTATAAATTACCTTGTGCTTATCAAATATCTCTTTGTTGGATGAGTGTGTGTTAATGCGACGTTCAACCGATGATGGGATGTGCTTAATAATGGATGGTGGGTGATTAGAGTTGGGGTTTATATATATTGGGTTAGCGTTGTTTTTCATGTAAGGTTGGAAAGTGTTCGATACTAGGTCTAATGTTATGTCTAGGAAGTCTACTTGCTTGATGTTGGGGTTAATCACTACGTTATGGCCAAAGGATTGAAAGACTCTATGTTAGGGCGCCGCTCCTATTTGACTACAAATGAACTGTTCCCATTGCTATATATAGCAATGGTGGAGTCTCTACAGGGGGGTCGTAGAGAGTCGTGGAGAGTCGTAGAGAGTCACTTGAGAGTCTCTAATGAGTTACTGAAGAGTCAGTGCGAGTCAGTGAAGAGTTAGTCACACTTCCGGTGGAGTACCGGAAGTAATCACGTATACACCCGTCTTACGACGGATTGGACTCTTGTATCTTTCTATTGTAAATATTACTAATCACTTCTGTACATACTAACCGTCTTTCCGCGGAATACAACTTATATTCTGATTCTGTTGTTGAGTTATTCATTTATACTTGGCGACATAACACTCTATGGATTAATTTTCTGGTTTTATCAACTTTACCTCCAGTAGATTCATCAATTATCATCAGTCCGTCGTCCCTATATAGTCCTATCCTGCTCGTTTCGATATATAGAAAAAATTATGTACATGTTCTAAAACATAATTTATAATAAATATTCACAGCTCTATACATCATATATTGAGCACTGTTTTAAATTAATGTTTTGGACGGGGAAAAATTTTTCTTTTCTCTCCTCCTTCTATACTCAATCGGATATATATATATATATATATATATATATATATATATATATATATATATATATATATATATATATATATAATCACCCTCAAACACTCCTGTTTGCTCACCAATACGGTCAGACATCCGATTGCTTCCAGCCAGGATTGAAACCCGACCAAATTGACATCAGGCGGCGATTCTACCTATAGGCGCTCGGTAAATGAAGGCGGATTTTAGCATGTTATATACACAATATAAACACGGCCAGTAGTCGAGAGTGTTCACATTCATTACTGAATGAACGATGCGTAAATGCCTGAGTAGCTGCTGTTTTTAAAGCCTACCATTTTACCATAGTGCGCAATTGGCGAGCGAGAGCGTAAATAGTCATACGCAGACAGTCCTGTTTCGCTGTATCACAGCTCACCAGTATGGTTAGACATCCGATTGCTTCTAGCCAGGATTGGAACCCGACCAAATTGACATTAGTCGGCGATTCTATCTCTGAGCTATGAGCGCTCAGGAGAGGAAGGCGGATTTTAGCGTGTTATACACAATGTAAACACATGCCAATAGCCGATATATATATATATATATATATATATATATATATATATATATATATACTACCGGCCATAATTATTAGGCCACCACAGTTTTTTTTAAATGATGTATTTCATACTATTTTTAATATTTATTGCCAAGTGGATAATTCTAAATTACTTTGCAAAATTTTACAAGGCAAGGAAGCAAAGATGAACTCGTCCGAATTACCCTAAATTTTTTTCATTCTTTAATTGATGAAACTGCAATATAGGTAATTATTGAATATTTATAAATTCATTTGATGCTCGTGTTATTGTGCAGTGTTAACAAAAGAACCATTCTATTTTCATTGACAATTATTCACTTGGTAGTAAATACTAAAAAAATAGTATGAAATACATAATTTTTTTTAAACACTGGGGTGGCCTAATATTTATGGCCGGTAGTATATATATATTTTTTTTTCTGAACATATACTGTTAAATATAAGTGACAATGAATGTCTATTATGTTTAATCATCGTATTTTGGCTTTAATTTCAGGTGAAAATAAAGACAAAAATTCTCCAACATTTGGATAATTTTTTATGAAGTTGGTTCTAAGCTTTCGGCTCACATGAGCCATCTTCAGAGAAGTTACAAGGACGTTAACATAAAAACACCCACCATCAGCGACGATTTTATCTTGTGTTGACATAAAACTTTGCTAAGCAACGACAACAGTCACCAAATATAGCAAACGCACTTCGTAAATTTTTAATACGGGTAAAATCCAAAGGAGTATATACAATATAATCAATCCTAACTTGGCAACACACCTTCAGTCACTTTCTCACCGACGTGATATGGCTTCTCTTTGTCTTTCCTACAGATATTTTCATGGCAAGTGAAGAGAATTTTCCTTTGTTCACCGACCACATATATTTACGAGTGCTACGAGATTGGCATCTAGGTTCCATTCTTTTACCGTCAAAATAGTTAAATGTAGCCTCATCTTTTACTCTAATAGTTTCTTTTCTAGTACTTCTCATTTGTGGAACTCCCTTCTGTTGTTTGCTTGCTTTCTTGATAGCTACAATCTCCAAAAGTTTAAAGGCAATGTCAATTACCATCTATCTATTTGAATCCCATTCATCTCTTATCTTTTTCGACATCACCTGTACCTTGATTTTTTTTCCTGTGTTTAACATCTGCTTCAGTGAAAATGAAAACCTTCTCACTTTTGAATCTTCTTTTGTCCCTTTTACTTCTTTAAATATTGATCTGCATTCACATTAATGATTGTTATTGTCATATTTTGTTAATATTATTAAACACAAATATTATTGTCATATTTTGTTAAACTTGTGAAACTCAAATATTATTGTTATATTTTGTTAATGTTGTTAAGCTCAAATTTTGTTAATGTTGAACTCAAATATTGTCATATTTTGTTAATGTTGTTAATCTCAAATATTATTGTCATATTTTGTTAATGTTGTTAAGCTCAAATTTTGTTAATGTTGAACTCAAATATTATCATATTTTGTTAATGTTGTTAATCTGAAATATTATTGTCATATTTTGTTAATGTTGTTAAGCTCAAATTTTGTTACTGTTGTTAAACTCAAATATTGTTATATTTTGTTAATATTGTTAAACTCAAATATTGTCATATTTTGTTAATATTGTTAAACTCAAATATTATTGTCATATTTTGTTAATGTTAAGTTCAAATTTTGTTACTGTTGTTAAACTCAAATATTGTCATATTTTGTTAATATTGTTAAACTCAAATATTATTGTCATATTTTGTTAATGTTAAGCTCAAATTTTGTTACTGTTGTTAAACTCCAATATTATTGTCATATTTTGTTAAATTTTTGAAGCTCAAGGGTTTAACGTTGCACCAGGGAAATGCAATCGTAGAATGTGCAAGGAACTTATTCAATCATTAACTTAAAATCCATAAAAAACTTCAATTAGTAAAACCTTGAGATATTTACGGTTACTATTATTATTATTATTCTATGCACGCGTGGCCAAATGTTTAGAGCGTTTGCTTTCTGTCCATAAAGCCTGGGTTCGAATCTCACCAAGGTCGATTTTTCAGGAAAGTGATGTTATCGGCCTGGAGGAGACGATCCCAGCGAGCGGTACCTTTGGAAAGTGCTTGAAAATGGCAGGGTGTTATGAATGACCCAAGCCTTGACTCATGAGTGAAATTAGGTAGATGGGTCCCTTTGGAAGACGTCGATGACTGTGCTATCACGGAGTCACAAGTCATTGTGACCGAGGGTTCGAGCCTAGAGGCCTTGTTCAGACTGTTGATCACGTCAGATAACTCAGAAACTGTAACTAAATCTACTCAACATAGTTGCAGTATAACTGTGTGTGTTGAACAAACAGAATTTGCCAAAGTAATTGTCCTGAGAGATAGGCATCCTTAGATACGAGTGGCTGGCCATTTTCATTTCATTATTATTGCTGTTGTTGCTATTGTCATTATTATTGTTGGGGAGTCACCTCTTTTTACACACCTAATGGACTCTTCCAAAGTATACCAATAATCCTGCCTACAGAGAACAGCAGTTGAGTTGTTTCGTTGTAGTTGTTGTTGTTAGAGTTGGTGTTTGTCAGAGCAGTTGAACCGCCGCTCGTTGGTCAGCAAGAATATAGACTAGTACCCGGACTTACTTCTTGTATATATTTGACTCCTACTAACAAGTATTCCTGAATCTACTAACCGTGTACAGGTTGTATATCTTTTATTCAATATACTACATTTTCCTCTCATATCTGTTTTTCTTATTATTATATTGTGTGGTTCTCTAAACAAGAATCCACAACAATTATTAGTGTTGTGGATCTTCGTCGCCAATTTGTTGTAGCAAATCAGAACGCAAATCTTCGTTGCTAATTTGTTGTGGAGCTGTAGCGAAACTTCTCCTCGAAGTTCTAGTGATCAATTTGGCCGGAAGTACGACACGGAACACAGAAGGTAGGTTCAAAACAGTGTACGAGTATAACAAGAACATAGATACAAATAAGTGTTAGTAATCAGTAAATAGAAAAAAGTAAGTCCGAACGGTACAGTTACGCTGCTTATTGCCTGAATAGTAGTTGGCTTTAACTGCATACAAGCTGTCGTTAACTGCAGTATTTATTTGCCTTCCCACTTAAGACAAAATGTGGCACAAGATCTTTTTAATGTGGGTAATCCGGGCCATATAGCCCAGGCGAAAATTTCTGTCTAATTTTCCTCAGACGAGACTCTACCCTTCAGCGGAGCCTCGACTGGGTTATTACTCTTCGCCCGAAGGCAGAGAGTTCGACAATGCGCAAGGCAGTTAACGGCAGTTAACTACCGCCTTAACTACGTCCTGCAGGTAATTATATAGTAAGAGGAAGAGTTCATTCCTCGTGGGAGGGCACCATAACAGTTATTATTAGTGGTAGAAGTCAATTATATCGTTGTTGGAGTTAAACTGATAGTAATATCGATGTTAGTCTTAAATATAAGCCAGTTGTACATGCAATTGAGTATGAGGGTGGACCTAAACAAATGGAATTATATCACCCATAAAAGTATTTCTGTTGACAGAGCTGTAACAGGACGACTATGAATTTAGTTGATAAGTTAAACGAGTAAAAATTTGCCCGTGTAAATATCTGTAAGGAGAGATCGTCTGCTTGACGTTTCTACAATGGCTGGAATAAACTCCTGGTAGTCACCTCAGTTCTTCTTTTGCAGAAGTGAAACCTGAAGCTTCGTATGTACAACTTGCAACATTTTTAGTTGAGATTGGAAAACTGAGGCTTGTTGATTGCAACTTTTCTTCTTCTCAAAAGATCAACGCAGACAATTTTAGAAGTGAAATAAACAAATGAACGATAAAGAAATAGAAAACGTAATAACACTTTTTTTTTTTAATAATTGTTTCACCCCGAGCAAGGCATTTCACTGCCACTATTGCGCAGGGGGTTACATAGAAGGGAAAGTGGTGAGAAAGGATGGTTAGATATAGGAAATGTCAGACGGAGGGTGATAGACGGGTAAGGATACCGAGAATGAGGGTTGGGTAGATGGTGAGAGTGTTGGGAGAATAGGTGCAAGTTAGAGTGATAGGAGGTGTCTGTCGACCTTACATTTAAACTCCTAGAGATTGTAGATGTCTGGAAAGCAGACATGTGGAAGGGAATTCCACAGGCGGGAAGCGCGAGAAAAGAAGCTGTTAGAGTAGAAATTACGGTTACATCTTATTTGCTTTACTGTAAAAGGGTGGGACCTAGTTGCTTCTAGCAAATACCTCTTTCAGAGAAGAAAATAACAGAATATATGCATTACTTTAATCATGTAAGTGAATAAATGTTTCAATGCATATGTTTAGCGACAGGGTATCACTGGTTGAATAAAACAATTGATCTCATTTACAAGACTCGTCATTCACAAGAAGCTTTATAGATATATCTAATTGGGGTAGACAGTGTAGTTGTCGAGATAAACGAAGTCAAATTCTGTAAAATGATTGTAAATATAAAGTATGGAAAAGGCGGTTATGCACTTTCTGAGCCAATAGAAATATCAAGTATTTATTTCCACTGACTATAATGCCGTGATCAAACTGCTAAGGTAGTTACCACTGATTGCATGAAAAAAATTGTTTAGCGTAATGAGAAATTATTCTTTTAAACATGTCTTATTAAAGATTATAGACATTTGTTTTTACTAATGTTCAATCAATACACGGCCCAAGGGCCACTCAAATTAGAGGTTTATGGATGGTTGATTGATTTGTCTATTTAAAGGCATATCAACAATTTATGAGTCATTTTAATGGAAGTAATACTGGATACTAAGAGTTTTATGCATTGTATAGATATGATTACTAGAGGCAGTGATATGTGTTATATGTTGGAGCTTTGTTGAAGTTATATTTTCGAATACGATTGTTTTTTTTAAGTGTAAGATATTATATGGATTAATATGCGGTTGTCCCAAAAGTTCGTAAACACTTTCAAAAAATTGAAATTTTACTCGCAAAAGCAACAAAAATTATTGCTCAAAATAAAGACCATCATTTTCCAAGACTTTCTGACATCGATCTGCAAGCTATCGAATCTCGTCAAAGTACCATTCAACCGGCTTCGAATCAAAGAATTCTTGACATGCTTCCTCGACTTCATGAAACGAGTCGAATCGGCGGCCCTTCAGAAAGTGTTGCATTGAGCGGAAAAGGCCGTAATCTGATCGAGCACTGTCAGGACTGTAGGCTGGATGTGGCAGAACCTCAACGCCGTCCAGCTCTTCAAACTTGTCTTTGGTCTTCCTGGCGGTGTGTGGCTTGGCATTGTCCTGTTGCATTAAAGCGCGCTTTCAGTTGATCAGAGCCGGGTACTTTTGCTTCATCTTTTCGTAGACCCGCTCAAGTTGCTGACAGTAACGTTCGGCACTGATGGCACGACCATTCGGAACCAACTCAATGACTTTCTTGCCGAATTGATCTTGTCTTCAATTTTTCAAAGTGTTTACGAACTTTTGGGACAACCTAATATCATAAAAGAAATATTTCATGTTAATACCCATATTTTATTAACACTTTCATTCTATGTGGTATTTACAAAATCTGAATAAGTAATTATTTATATTAATAAATGATACTCATTTTATTTGGGGAAAGCAGTGATCTTTTGTCAATATTAAATCTGAAACCGAAGTTCATTTTTAACTAAGTCTCTTTCAAGTTTAATAACATGTTTTAATCTTTGCTTAACTCACTTTTCTTATGACAAACTGCATCTATGCAACTCCATTTCTGATTCAAGGTATCTGTGGAGCATTCATGAAACGTTTCACTGAAGTAATGAAAAATCAGTTAGTTGTTGGTAATGGACGGAACGAAAGAGTCAATATTGTACCACGCATTAATTCTCAAACTGTAAATCTAAACTTATTTATAAATAGAACTTTGTGTGTGTGTGTGTGTGTGTGTCTGTGTGTGTGTGTGTCTGTGTGTGTGTGTGTCCGTTACCTATAGACTTGGAAACGGCTTAACCGATTTTCTTGAAAATATACACAGTTGTACTATAAGCGTCTGCGAGTGTTCTTAGCTAGGTTTTGTATCGAGGTTTCCCCGATAAATACCGAAAATCGATAATCGAAAAAATCGGGTTATAGAAGGAGTGGTCCGATTTTAATCAAATTTGATACACTCATAGACAAAGATATAAGAAACGATATTCAGACGTTTCAAGGTTGCAGTTCTTACAATAGTGCAGAAAATCGATAATATATAGATATATATAAAAGGTAAACTGTTTGTGTGTGTATGTTTGTTTATCTACCTGTATGTCTGTATTTTTTTCAGCTCTTTTATTTTAGTTTTTGCTTCGGGTTTGGCTCTAAGTAGGTATAATTGTAGTCCTTAGTCTCAGCCATGATACCATTTACTCAGAGGACTTATTTAGCCTTCAAAATTCAGTTTACGACGAAAAAGACTTATTTGATATCGATACCAGGAAATCAAAATTGATTTTTCTTTCAGTCTACGGTTTCGCTTTAACTGGAAACAACTATTGCTTTTTAGTCTTTCGTGCCAACGTCAAAAGAGTCTGAGCTCCAGGACCATGAATTAGTTTTAAAGCTTTTATTACACCCGAGCAACGCCAGGCTATCCTGCTAGTAACTCAATATTTTAGCGCTAGGTAATTCAGGATTTCATTACAATGTGACTGTCTAACCTTACTGGAGGGGCAGTGCTCGGTCCAGGCCTTGATCCTATGGCCGCGGCGTCAGTTGTGACGGCTCTCTGACCCTTCTGGCTGGTTGGTTTGGGTAAAAACCCGGTCTACCACGGCCCCAGATATGGCACCAACCTCTCTGGTTGTCTTGGTCGCGATCGATACCTGCTTAGAGTCAATACCAGCTCTGCCGTTCCCATTAATTAGTTCTGACAGAATCCGAAATCTGTTTCTTTTACAATTTTCTATTTTCTGCGAAAATGAAAAAAAAAAAAAAAAAAAAGTCCTCTTTTGCAAATGAAAACAAAATCTTTATCCAATTTTTCTTTTGGTAAAAAAAAAAAAAAAAAAAATCGTACAGTATGTCTTTCGATCTAGCTGCTTCTTGTTTTACGTATTCCCGTTTTTAATTTCTATGATTACTTAATTAGCCAATTATCATAGCTAAATAGTGTCACACAATTCTTAGATTGGTTAACGACATATGGTCATATCGGTCATTTAATGCCGAAATTCAATTTTCTTGGGAGCTTGGGTAATTTTTTCAAAAATGTATTGCTGGTATTAGGCTGTTGCAGACATAATAAGCGTTCGAAGTTGTGTATTTTGAAAAGTCATTTTAACAAAGTATTCACGGTGAATGTTGGTATACATAATAATTAATGTGTGCTCTTTAATAATTTTTAACTATTTTTAGACAGAAATATTCTTGAAGCATAGAAACCCTTAATTATGAACATGACAAAACACGATCTTCGTTTACTTCTCTAGCATGAGTTCAAACTTGGGCACAGTGTATCATCTGGATACCTTAGGTTGTTTAAATTGTGGCCTCTGATTACGAATCCAGGCATATCTTCTAGGGTCCTCAAAATATTCTCGCTGTACAAGTTGATACGGTGAAAAGACACATCCTTGTCTTACGCCCCTTTCTATCTTTGTATATCTGCTAAATTCATTACCTGTCCGTATGCAAGCGGTTTGCTGCCAGTAAAGATTCTTGGTTACTCTTAAGTATTTCCCAAGTATGTCCGAGTTGACGAGCATCTCCATCAGTTCTTTGTGGCATATTTTGTCAAACGCCTTCGCATAATCAATAAAGCACGTTATCCATATTAAATGAATACGAAGGGAATAAGGGTGGTTTGCCTCAATGTACAGCACGTGACAGGTCTTAGCCGGAAGGGTTAGTGATGAGGGAACTAACTGATGTAGCTCGTCTGAACCTTTTCTATTGAAATAGCGATGGTGTAGTGAGAGGCTTAGAATGATTAATATGTTGAAAAGAGATTGTAAGGTGAAAAATAGTTAATTACCCACAAGGTCACGTTGACGCCTTTGGAGACTAGAAAGTGAAGATTTGGCAGCGCCAGCCCAGATATGGCAGCAGTACTCCGTTTTCGGTCTGATCTTACTCTTTTAATAGTAATGAAAACATTAGCTACTTCCTTATAAGGAAAGATTTAAAAGATTTTGCGTTGTGGTGCAGTAGATATCGACTCGGAACGACAAATCGGAGTGCCGAGTTCGAACTCCAGTTGAATTCCTTGCATTCACTTACGCACAAATACCCCTGGGAAAAGTCTCTTCTCCATTTATGGGTTAAATAATAGGACAGATTGGGTTTTGTAGACTTGGCTGGCAACCAGTCTAACGCAGAAAGTAATGACAACCTGCTGCAGGATAATCTTCTGCCGAGTCGGTCATGTCTCTTTCAAGACATGATCGCCCAAAGCGTGTATTATATATGGCACTTAACTGACTGACTGAATATAATAGTTGAAAACATGATTAAGGCTTCTACTGGGCATAAAGTAGGTGATCAGTTTCATATTGACATGAAGTAATAAACTGATCCCCCACTAATTACTACTTTATAAAATAATACATCTCTTCCCCCTCTACCTATGAGTCAAATAATAGGACAGATTGGGTTCTATAGCCTTGGCCGGCAACCAGTCTACCACAGAAAGCAATGGCAGCCTACTGCGGGATAATCTGCCCAGTCAGTCATGTCTCTTTCGAGACATGATCGCCCAAAGCATGTATCACGTATAGCAAAACAATTCGGTTACTTATTGGAGCGATACAGAAAAACGACCATTTTTCCAGTATTTCAACCTATGGATCATATATACGAGTTCCAAGAGTTATTCTAGGCGTTCAAGGCAAAGTGGGCCCGCTTCTCAGTGATGATGGAATGTTACATGTTTGGTTTTTGTGTTATTGAATGTCAGTAGCTAGCCTTTTCTCCTCTAAGTTGTTGAAGCTAGGTAAAGGTATTTACCGCCTTCCCATAAAAGGTCTGTTTATGTGGGATTCCGAACCCGTAGGCTCGGCCCAAAATATCCCGTAGACGAAGCTTAAGGCTGAGGCGGGTTCTTGTTTTATGAACCCAAGCGAGACTCTACTCTTCGGCGGAGCTTCGCTTTGGTTTCTTTCTGCGTCTGAGCAGAGAGGTGAACAAGAGTGACTGCTCAGGTCTGATTGCTCAGTCAAAAGTCACACGTTGAAGCTAGTTAAGAGGAAAGGTCAGTTACCAGCCTCTGATCATCTAGATTTTTACATGTGCTCCCCTATACCGTCGTATCATCTAAACTTATTCATAAATGGAACTTTGTCTGTGTGTGTGTGTGTGTGTGTGTGTGTGTGTGTGTGTGTGTCTGCGTATGTGTCCGTTACCTATAGACTCCGAAACGGCTGAACCGATTTTCTTGAAAATTTATACTTTCGATATTTATTGGGGGTACCTCGACACAAAACCTAGCTAAGAACACTCGCAGACGCTTATAGTACAACTGTGTAAATTTTCAAGAAAATCGGTTTAGCCTTTTCGGAGTCTATAGGTAACGGATACACACACACACACACACACACACACACACACACACACACACAGACAACGTTCCATTTATAGATAGATTTAGATAATTTTAATAAAACTTGTTCGAAGGAGAATGTTATAGAGATTTTTGGGGCGATGATATTCTGGTTGAAAGTTCTCCTAGAAAGTCTTCCTAGAAAGTTTTCCTAGAAAGTCTTCCTAGAAAACTGTGATAAACAAATTCTTGGAATGTGCAGTAATAATGTCCTCTTATTATAAGTAGGTCACTGCTGCTGCTACTAATACTTCTACTACTACTACTACTACTACTACTAATCTTATAATTGTGTCGTTAGTTCGCCTGACATTTACACCCTGGCAATAAAGGACTATTGCATTTTGATCGTGTGGAATATAGGGGAGAGACACTTCTTGGTTTCCGGGAGAAAAAGAAAGAAAGAAAGAAAGAAAGAAAGAAGTATTTAACGTCTCCATAAATAATTGACTATTCTATTTTGATCACGTGGAAAGAGGAGAAAATACGCTAGTTGGTTTCAATTAAAGAAAGAAAAAGAGGAAGAAAGAAAGAAAGAAAGAAAAGAAAGAAAGAAAGAAAGCATAAAGAAAGAAAGAAGGGGGAGATAGAAGTATTTAACGTCCCCAGCCAATACCTCATAAATAATTGACTATTCTATTTTGATCACGTGGAAAGAGGAGAAAATACGCTACTTGGTTTCAATTAAAGAAAGAAAGGAAGAAAGAAAAGAAAGAAAAGAAAGAGAGAAAGAAAGAAAGCAAAAAGAAAGAAAGAAAGAAAGAAAGAAAGAAAGAAAGAAAGAAAGAAAGAAGGGAAGATAGAAGTATTTAACGTTTCCAGCTAATGCCTCAAAAATAACTGACTATTCTATTTTGATCACGTGGAAAGAGGAGAAAATACGCTACTTGGTTTCAATGACAGAAAGAAAGAAAGAAAGAAAGAAAGATAGAAGATTTTAACGTCTTCTGCCAATACCTCATGAAAAACTGACTGTTTTATTTTGATCGTGGAAAAAGAGGGGAAAAGATACTACTTGGTTTCAGTGAGAAAATGAAAGAAAGAAAAAAGAAAGAAATAAGTGATTAATAACTGTTTTGGCGAAATGGAAAAGTTGTAAATTTAAAATCTTTTCATTTGTACCCCCATACTTCTTAAAATAACGACCAGCATTCATATTTATGATTTTTATTGCTATATTTTGTCAAAGTTGTTATGCTCAAATACTTAACGATGTGACAGTGGAATTTCTACTGATATTTTATTGCCACAGAACTCGCTAAAAGCTTATTCAAGTATTAACTTAAGAATTAAAATTCACAAGAACATTAAAATAGGAAACACTGTAAAATTTTCCCCAGGTTAAAAATGCTAATGATAATAGTAATTGTACTAAAAGTCTGTAAATAATATTAAGTGCATCCGTTTTCAGCAAGTCAGTCAGTCAGTTAAGTGCCATACGTGAGACACGCTTGGGCAATCATGTCTCGAAAGAGACATGACTGACTGGGCAGAAGATTATCCCGCAGTAGGTTGCCATTGCTTTCTGCGGTAGATTGGTTGCCGACCAAGGCTATAGAACCCAATCTGTCCTGTTATTTGACTCATAGCTAGAAGGGGAAGAGCTGTATTATATTATTATGTAGTAATTAGTGGGGGATCAGTTTATTACTTCATAAAAATATAAGACTGATCCCCCACTTTATACTCAGTAAAAGTTTTAATTATATTTCTATTACATTCATTCAGTCAGTTAAGTGCCATACGTGAAACACGCTTGGGCAATCATGTCTCGAAAGAGACATGACTGACCGGGCAGAAGATTATCCCGCAGTAGGTTGTCATTGCTTTCTGCGGTAGACTGGTTGCCAGCCAAGGCTATAGAAGCCAATCTGTCCTGTTATTTAACCCATAACTGGAAGGAAAAGACGGATTAATACCTTTCCCAAGGGTATTTGTGCGTAAGTGAATGCAATGAATTCAACTGGAATTCGAACTCGGCTCCCCGATTTCTCGTTCCGAGCCGACATCCACTGCACCACAACGCACATCCGTTTTCAGCAAGTACACGATCATAAATCTTTTTGCAACAGTTATAAGATTCCTGATTGCTTTGTGAGATTCTGTCCTTGTTTTGCTCGCTTTCAAGTGGTCGGGGAATTCTAACTCAAACATTTCAGGCCACACGTGTTCAAAGAATAAACATCACCATCTCCACTCAAGATGTGGAAACTGATCTCCTCTTTGTTATGATTGATCAGCTTATGTCTTAAATGTCGCAACAACTACTTGTAACGAAGCGTTTTCATGATTCAGTTTACAGATGCCAGTTTCTACCACGTGATATTTACAAAGGTTTGGATGGGTTTTCTTTAGCAACAGTTCTTAACTATGCATTAGTAGCTGACATAGATTCTACTAGTTCCAATCTTTCATCACTGACAGTAGATATTGTAGCGATATATACGCTTTATCGACCGCAGCACGAAAAAAAAAAATCAAAATATATTCTGGTTGAAGTATCTAGTAAGGAACTTTATTACCTCTTCCCCATATTTCAATCAACGTCCGTTTCTTAGACACGAGTTTGTCTCTCTCTTCAGCCTGAGTATGGCGCCTATAAGAGCTGAAACGCATAGTTAAATTAAATAACTTTCTTACTTTCTACTTATCTTTTTTCTTGTTCTTTTTTAATCCTCTGCAACTTACTAACACACACACACACACACACACACACACACACACACACACACACACACACACACACACATATATATATACATCTATTAACTAGCAGCTTAACCCGCTTTCATTCGGGTAGTTTAAGGAAAAATAATAATAAAAAACATATGCTGAATTTACATAGCAAATACTTACACAACGTCCACCCTAGTCACTTTTATAGATATAGATTAGCCCGGTTTCACTCGGGTAGTTGAAAGAATAATAAGAAAAAAAACATATGATGAATTTACATAGAAAATATACAACGTCCACCCTCGTCACTTTTATAGATATAGATTACGAATAATATCTTCTATAGTAAAATTACTGTTGAGGAACACCCCTTTTTGTACATAAGAATGGACTCGCCTGATGTGTACATATAATTCTGCCTTTTCAGAGAACAGTAGTGGTTGTCAAATAGTTTTCTCTCTGCGGCTACAGCTCTCTGCCTTCGGGCAGTAGGCACTCTCTGCTTCCGAGCAGAGAGCACTAACCCAGTCGTGGTTCCGCCGAAGGGTAGAAGCACGACTGGGCAAAAATAGACAGACATTTTTTGGCCGGGCCATATAGCCCGGAAATCCCAGTCATAAACTGATCATGTGTCACATGTTGCCCTTACTGGGAGTGACAACTAAATACAGTGGTTGTCAAAGAGTTTTCTCTCTGCGACTACATATCTCACTGTCAGCTCTCTGCCTTCCGAGCAGAGAGCAATAACCCAGTCGTGGTTCCGCCGAAGGGTAGAAGTACGACTGGGGAAAAATAGACAGGTTTTTTTTCCGGGCCATATAGCCCGGAAATCCCACTCATAACTGACCATGTGTCACATGTTGCCCTTAGTGGGAGGGACAACTAAATATAGTGGTTGTCAAAGGAGTGGGAGAGTTGATTAGTTGTATAGTTGCTTAGTTGGTCAGTATGGATATAGACTCATTACCCGGACATACGTCTTCACTACAAGACTGTATATATTGATTTCTACTAACAGTATTAATAGTATTCATGAATTGACTATCCCGTTTTCCAGTTTGTATATTTTTGTTCAATATAACTTACATTTTCTATTCAATATCTGTTTTTGTTATTTATTATTTTGTGTGGTTTCTCAACAAGAATCCACAACAATGACCAATAATTCGTTTTATAGATATAGATTAGCCCGGTTTCACTCGGGTAGTTTAAGGAATAATAAGAACAAAAAACATATAATGAATTTACATAGCAAATACATACGCAAAGTCCACCCTCGTCACTTTTATAGATATAGATTAGGAATAATATATTCTGTAGTAAAATGACCAATAATACATTTTATAGTAGAATTAGTTTATTAGATATAGATAACAATGTAGAATATCTCTATTGAATTAGGGTGGGAGGTGGTGGGCAGCATATATAGATAATATAAAGAGGGGTGATCGATTCTATATTATAATCAATACATAAACTGATCCCTGACTTTGTGGGGTGATAATATATATTTTTCTACCCCTAATTTTGGCTT
>JBBBDQ010000888.1:65000-78445 GCA_037127315.1 Ascarosepion bandense | reverse complement strand
TATATATATATATATATATGTAATGAATTATTTTGAACATTATTTTTACCGATACTCGTATTTAAGGAGATATTCTGTTTTTAATTAAACAGTATTTTATATTTATATCTACCAGCCTGATTATTTCACGATAAATTTTTATGACGAAAATGTGCGCTATCCAGCAGGATTCGAACCTGCGACCCCTATTTACTTAGGGGAAGCTACCATTTGATCTGGTACTGTCTTAACCACTCTACCATGAATAGCCTCTTGATCAGACGAGGTTTTTATCATGCTCATATAACACAATTTTCGATCCACCGTAAACAAACCATATCTGCTCTGTAATGTATCGTAATGTCAAACAAATGTAAACATGTTACGGAGATTAACGAATTTTAACCGACAATTTGTAATGAATTATTTTGAACATTATTTTTATAATTCATTACAAATTGTCGGTTGCTTATAACCAAGTTTCGTTAAATTTCTTTAATTTCCGTAATATATATATATATATATATATATATATATATATATATATATATATATATTACAACATAACAATATGATATTAAACAAACACATCTCCAACTTACAAAATAAAAGTAACTCTACTAAAAATACATGCAACTGTCGAGAAAACAAGACTTGCCAACTAAACCGCCAGTCCATGACTGAAAATATAATTTACAAAGCTCGAATCCATTCTGATGATGATGTTAAATTCTATTTTGGTTCCACCGAGAACAACTGGAAATCCCGTTACTACCGTCATCAAATGATGTTAGGCACTATTACGTACAGTAACAGCAGTGCCCTATCAAAATATTTCTGGTTTTCGCGAAAACATAATCTTATAACGTAGAAGAAAGTAGATGTAATTTATGACTTTTGGGGAAAAAAAATTTCCATAGCTAAATCCACTGCTAAGAAAGTCGGTTCTCTGTGTAGTACCAGAAAGTTTTTTCCGTTTGAATCAATCTTGCATATATATAAATCTACCATCCGCCCGTGCATTGAATACTGCTGCCATATCTGGTCGGGTGCCCCTGCTATCCACCTAAGGGTCTTTGACGAAGTCCAACGGAGAATCTGTAATGTGATCGATCCCGACTTGGCAGCTGGGATACAATTACTTTCTCACCGGCGCAATGTGGCTTCCTTGTGTCTCTTCTACAAATACTTTCACGGCTTCTGCTCTGATGAACTTAGCTCACTGGTGCCCCCTATATATAAATTTACCCTAGCCACAAGATTAGCAACTAGGTCCCACCCTTTTACTGTGAAACTAATAAGTTTTAAATGCAAATTCTACTATACCAGCTTCTTTTCTCGCACTTCTCGCCTGTGGAATTCCCTTCCATTTACTTGCTTTCCCGACAGCTATAATCTCCAAGAATTTAAATGTAAAGTCAATAGTCATCTCCTATCTCACTAACCTGCATCCTCTCTTTCATGCTCCCTTCTCCGTCCACTCCACTCTCATCAGTATTCTCATCCTTCTCTTACCCACTTCCTGACACCTTCTATAACCTGTCACTGTTTCTCATAACTTTCCTCATATGCAACACCCTGCAAAACAGTGACTTGCTTGGGGCAATATGATTATAAAAAACCCTAATTCACTAAACATAAAAGTGAATTGATGATTACATGCAAAAACAGAAGTAAATATCTCCTCAAATACGTTGACATTGATTAATATAGATTTTTCTATAAGGACCTTTTGACAATTATTTTTATCAATTTTTTTTCCATAAACAATAAACAATCCTCTTGATACATATGCCCAAACTGTATACCCTTTTCCCTAAAAATATTCTCCCAATTAAATCAGTATTTGTGTTTATGCTTTTTAATTCTAAGTTGAAATTAGATTATCAAATTAAAAAGTTACAAAATTTAAAAAATGACAAAAATACCCTATCATCACAATATTAAAATATATAATTATCCTAAAATCGCGCGAACCGAAATTCAAATCCTAAAACGGTCAGTTCATAATACGCACTTAATGATTGCATAGTGCGTGAAACTCCTATTCGTAGGATAATATGTATATTTATTAATATATACTTAATAGCTCTGTTATATTACATTGAGCACTATTTTATTAACACCAGTAATGGATGTGCGTTGTGGCGCAGTGGATATCGGCTCGGAACGAGAAATCGGGGAGCCGAGTTCGAATTCCAGTTGATATTCCTTGCATTCACTTAGGCACAAATAACCTTGGGAAAGGTATTAATCCGTCTCTTCCTTCCAGTTATGGGTTAAATAACAGGACAGATTGGGTTCTGTAGCCTTGGCAGGCAACCAGTCTACCGCAGAAAGCAATGGCAACCTACTGCGGGATAATCTTCTGCCCAGTCAGTCATGTCTGTTTCGAGACATGATCGCCCAAGCGTGTATCACGTATGGCAATTAACTGACTGACTGAATATATATATATATATATATATATATATATGTGTGTGTGTGTGTGTGTGTGTGTGTGTGTGTGTGCGTGTGTGTGTGTATACGTACAAGCAGCCGCCAGGTCATCATTATGCGGGGAAATATATATTGCCCATTGAATTCGTGGTAAATCAAAGTTGTTTTTTTTAATTATATTACTCCGTTAAATCAAATAAACGAATTTAACACTAAGTTCTTTTGAGTTCGTCTCTATTTACCTGGATAATATACCAAGTGTACTACGTTATATATATATATATATATATATATATATATATATATATATATATATATATATAAGAAAAATTACGGCAGACATGTTATTTCATGGTAAATCGGAAGTATGGGCTAATTTCAGGCGAACCATTGTCAGTTTCCGTCTTTATTGTACAAAAGATTTTACACGAATGAAATTCACAAAGACTTAAAAAAAAAACGAATAAAAATAAAGGTCGCTCCCTTAAAAAAGAAAATTTTAGAAAAATACATCATTACATCAGTTTGGCTAATACACACACATATTCATACACAAGTGTTAAGCATATATATACGCAACATATAATCAAAGAGCACGCGTAAGAGCGGATATCAACTAAAATCTAAAGATACATTCAGCATGTCAGTTAGACTGCTGACCCGTAGATTTGAAACGTAAAGAAAGTGGGTTATGAGTGTGTGTGTGTGTGTGTGAGAGAGAGAGAGAGAGAGAGAGAGAGAGAGAGAGAGAGAGAGCGTTAAAAAGAAAGGGTAAGTATCTTAAAGGGTAAACTCCTTTGGATTCTTCTATATCTACATCGCATGCTGATATATATATATATATATATATATATATATATATATATATATATATATATATATATGCGCACGCACACACACAACTAAAAAATTAATGGATTTGTTTATAATCCAATATTATTATTACTTAAAATGTTATTTTTAGTGGATACCAGTGTTTTTTTTTTTACTCTTTTTGTTTAACTTGAAGAAAATATTCTCGACCCCAAAGTTCGAACTCACATCTCTTTGGCTCAAGTCACTGTATCCAACCTTTTATTTAAGCTTCATCCTTATTTTTAATGAATTAGGGAAGGGAAAGTTCTAGTATATTTAGTTCTTTGTTGTTTGCTTTTCAAGTTAGTTTAATTCATACGTTTCCCTAGGTTATTACCGAGTGCAATGAACACGAGTGGAATTCGAACTCAGCTCTCCGATTTCTCAGTCTGAGTAGCTATCCATTACTCTAATGCTCATCCTCATGTTTTTAACACCCCTTCTAAGTATTTTGTTCGTAATAAGGCATGTTCTTTACTTAATGCGGATGTGCGTTGTGGTGCAATGGAAAATCGACTCGGAACGAGAAATAGGGGAGCCGAGTTCGAATTCCAGTTGAATTCCTTGCATTCACTTACGAACAAATGCCCTTGGGAAAGGTATTAATCCGGCTCTTCCCTCCAGTTATGGGTTAAATAATAGAACAGATTGGGTTCTATAGCCTTGGTTGGCAACCAGTCTACCGCAGAAAGCAAAGGCAACCTACTGCGGGATAATATTCTGCCCAGTCAATCGTGTCTTTTTCGAGACATGATCGCCCAGGTATGTCACTTAACTGACTGACTTTTCCTATTAGATTTTTTGTATGACCAAAAAGGCGAGAAAGACTAATACACGCGGTTCTAAGAATTTGAAGGATCAGCACGACTCTCGCGCCCAGATGATTAGTCAAGCAAGAATGCAACTGAGAAGATTTACGGCTTTTCCAACCCAGTAATGACGCACCTTTATTATTTGACGTTCGCTTACTCATCTTTATAAATCCCCTTTACAAACACCCCAATTACAATAACGTCAGACACAACCAGGAAACAAAAAACACCTGGAGTGCTTTGAAAGGATAATGTTTATCAGTTGATAGTTTAATTTCATTCCTAAAAACTGTGTTTATCGAAGTTAATTAGACTAAAGGCGATATGCAGGGAAAAAAACAAAACAAAAATAATGTAAAACTATTATAGCAGTCAAATGATAGTTTAACAGGGAAAACAGATTTAAGTTTGTGTTCCCGCAATCAGCCAGACAGAAAAGAAATACACGTTCTCTTCCGGGGCGGAGACGACCGCCATGTTTAATTTCGTTGTTTTGCTTTTTTTGCTTTTTTTACTTTTTTCAGTGCAGTTCTATCGATTGTTACTTAAACTTTCCGATTATCAAAAGCATTTTTGAAAAATTACAATATTTAAAGAAATTTGTGTGTAGTGGGGTCAGTTTCTCATACAACGTTAAAGTAAATCAATCCTTCATTTTCAATCCACTTGCGTTGGGGGTCACTTTGTTTATGTTAATTTCGTTGTTTTTCTTTTTTCTTTTCTTACTTTTTTCAGCGCAGTTCTATCGATTGTTACTTAAACTTTCCGATTATCAAAAAAAAAAAAATTGAAAAATTACAATATTTAAACAAATTTGTGGGGGGTTAGTTTCTCATACAACGTTAAAGTAAATCGATCCTCCATTTTCAATCCACTAAAAGATTGTCTGAGAAACTGGTCCCCACCGCCACCCGCTAAAATTGTTTAAATACTGAATTTTTTGCAATTTTTTTTTTGTCATTCGTAAAGTTTAAGGTGTAAAAAATAATATTACACTGAAAAAAGTCCAAATAATTTGATAATGAACAAATTTACAGGTGGCGGTAATGTCGTACCGGCGACTGGTTTCAAAATGGAGGCTCGATTTACCATAACGCTGTATGAGAAACTGATCCTCCCCAGAAAATGTTTAAATATTGAAATCTTTCAAAATTTTTTTTTTTGTCATTCGTAAAGCTAAGCGGGTAATCGACAGTGCTGGGCTGAAAAAAGTAAAAAAAAAAAAAAAAAAAAAAAAAAAATGAAAAACAACGAAATTAAACGTGCTTCAGGTCCGCCCCTTCCGGGTTCCAACCAGAGACTAAGGCCAGAAATGACTTCATGACATTTTTAATTTATCATTTTAAAAAAATCTAAGATCCAATATATTTTACAGAGATAAAGCTCTTCATAATATGTGAGCTGTGGTTGTGAGTACAGTATTTTGAATTTTTTTAAGGTTTGGACTATGGGTCTATCGGAATCTTTCAAATCATTCCGAAGGCTCCAATTACAACTGGATTATTGAGGTCCTTGGGGATATCAGTGTATGAGCTTTTGGGATTTATAAACTTAAAGTCTGAGTAACCATTTTTGACCAGACCTCAAAGAAACATGGTCCAGTGGATAAAAGTGTTGGTTGGCTACACACAGAGGTTGTGTTAACGTCCCTGTAACCTGTCTGAAGATGGCTCATGTGAGCCGAAAGCTTAGAACAAACTTAATAAAAAAATATCCAAATGTTGGAGAATTTTTGTCTTTATTTTCACCTGAAATTAAAGCCAAAATACGATGTTTAGAACGGCTCATGAATAAACAAAATAGACATTCATTGTCTCATATATATATATATATATATATATATATATATATATATGTGTGTGTGTGTGTGTGTGTGTGTGTGTGTGTGTGTGTGTGTGTGTGTGTGAAAGAATCGAACACACACCACTTACTTGCTACCTAGGTTTCGACCGCGCTGGTCTCTTCAAGCACCTTCTCTTTGGCTGAAGAAACCAGCGTGGTCGAAACTTAGGTAACAAGTAAGTGGTGTGTATTCGGTTCTTTGACATATTGTTAGCTCTGTATATTCAGTTCATTTGTTTTGATTGTGCATTGAGCACTTTTTTTGATCTAGCGTCTTCTGATCCAACTCGCCACTATTTTACTGGTAGACGCATATATATATATATATATCGTGATAGATTGTGATGGTGCTTATTGCCAACATTGCAGTTATTCCAGTAGTATATTGGTACGAAGGCATTTTTGGCAAGCAGTTTTTTTTGTCATGAAGTGCTGGATATCGAGACAGAGATAAAGCGTTAATAAAATTAATGTGGAGAAGTTTGTCACTTAGCTGATGTGAGTGATTCTGTTCGCTTGATGAAATTGCAGGTGGTTAATTGCTTTGTATTGCTTTTTATTGACCAACTTTTAGTGTGCTGTAGTATCTCTCTCTCTATATATATATATTAATCATCCACATACAAGCCTGTTTCGCTGTATCACAGCTCATCAGTGTGGCTAGACTCATCCACTTGCTTCTGGCCGGGATTGAAACTCGACTAGATTTGGTGTCAGTCGGAGTCGCTACTCCCTAAGCCATCGACGCATGGAATCAGAGAAGGGAAATTTGAGCGCGTTGTATATAAGCAGTGTATACACATGCCAGTCACCGAAATAACTCAATTCATTTCTGAAGAGTCACGCATATAGCAGAAGTGGAAACTATTTTTAAAATTTCCTTCTCCAGAGAGCTCAATCGTAATGAGGGCATAATATATTAGTCATCCACAAAAAAGAATTTATGCCCCTTCTCAGCAGTTATAACTACCCATGGTATATATAATGTATACCATGGTATATGTAATGTATACCATGGTATATATAATGTATACCATGGTATATATAATGTATACCATGGGTAGTTATAACTACTGAGAATGGGCATAATTTCTTTTTTTCTGGGTTGTAAAGCATTTATGGGAGTGTCCAGATGCTCGCTAACCCACTGTCTTCTGTACTGATCATCGTGGCATGCCAAGAACATTATATTATATGCACACACACACACACACACACACATATATATATACATATTTCAAGGTGGCAGCATTTTTTCATTAATACTGGTTTCGTTGAATAATATAGACAAGATTTGTCTATTTATTTTGTGTAGGATCCTTTCATATAGTCTGATAAGCTTGATGGTGCTATGACGACAAGAAATCACAGTAACTGCTGATTTTTTTTATCAGGTCTGCAATTACTGTGATTTCTTGTCGTCTTTTAACGATAGCACCATCAAGCTTATCAGACTATACGAATGGATCCTACACAAAATAAATAGACAAAACTTGTCTATATTATTCAACGAAACCTGTATTAATATATATATATATATATATATATATATATATATATATATATATATAGAGAGAGAGAGAGAGAGAGAGAGAGATAGATAGATATGTATATCTACATAAATGTATATATATATATATATATATATATATATATATATATATATATATATAAATGTTCGGGTTCGAAAATCACCATGGTCGATTTGTTAGGAAAGATGATTTCTTGATGTTATCGACTTAGAAGAGGCGTTCCCAGCGTGCGGCATCTTTGGAAAGGGCCTCAAAACCATATCTAGCAAGGCCAGGACGATAAAACCCTCGGTCGCGATGACTTCGAGTTTATCGTCCTGGCCTTGTTCAGGCGCTAGATAACTCGCTCTCTACCAGAAACTACGGTCCGCACAGCATAGTTGCAGTATAAACCACAGGTGGGCATTGAGGGTGTTGAACAAACAAAATTGTTCCTGAGCAGGCGTCTGAAACGAGGATTAGCTAGCCACCAGAGTAGGCATGCATCCTTTGATACGATTGACGAGCCATATGTATAGATATGCAGGTGCAGGAACATGTCTGTGTATATGTCTTCGTGTTGGCATCTGTCCACCTCGGCAAATGATGGTGAAGAGTGAACTGGTTACAAGCGTGGGCGGAGCTTTAAAAAATCTTAGTCTGTACATGCGTGAAGATCTTTATATTAGTTTTGCCGGGAGACTTCAAAGAAAAGAATAGACCAATACACTTTGATACAAACAGCTGTTGTAGGAGTTGCCGGAAGATGATGCAGTACACCAACCAACCAACCCCATATATATATATATATATATATATATATATATATATATATATATATATATATATATATATATGAAATTATTTGTTTGAACATTATTTTTGCTCGATACTCGTATTTAAGTACATATTCTTTTTATAATCAAACATGATTTATATTTATTCCTACCGTCCTGATTATTTACGATAAATTTTTGTTACGAAAATGTGTGTCACTCGGCAGGATCCGAAACTGCGACCACTATCCACATAGGAGAAGCCACCAATTGATCTGACGCGTCTTAGACCTCTCGACCACGAATGACCAACAGTCTAAATGAAGTCAAATCAAGCCTATATAAGACAATTTTCAATTCACGCAAATAACCATCTCTGCATTGAATTGTATCGTAATGTCAACAAACATGTTACGGTAATTAACCAAGATTAACGAAATAGTAATAAACAACAAAAAATAAATAATGAGGCTGATAGAAATAAATATATAATATTGTTTGATTACAAACAGAATATCTACTTAAGTACTTGTATTTAAGTATATATATATATATATATATATATATATATATATATATATATATATATATATATATATAAGTAAGTAGCTACCTATAGCCAACTTGCCCTGATGATCCATTAGGTGAAACCTAGGTAGGTCCGTTGTTAGCTACTTATTTATTTATTTATTTGCTCTTCTATTGCATTGAGCGCTTTACGTGTTAGGTTCCTCGTCTCGGGGTTTTTTTTTCTTTTGACTTGTACTTTGACTAATGTTCAGGTGCTTAGCTCGTTTCTTTTTTTGTTTCCATTTTTTCCCCTCCGCTTTTATACTCGGTGGGTTTTTCGAGACGTGTTCAAAGATAAATATATATATATATATATATATATATATATATATATAGTCATCCATAGACAGATCTGTTTCGCTGTATCACAGCTCATCAGTACGGTTAGACTCCGATCGCTACCTAACCCAGGATTGAAACCCGACCGAATCGGCGTCAGTCGGCGATCCTACCCACGAGCGTCCGGTAGAAGAAGGCAGACCTTTTAACGAGTATATCATTACACACGCGCCCTATAGCTAGAGTGCTCATGGTAATTGTTGTTCGGGTGAACTTTTAGCTATGGGAACAAGACTTGAAGAATTTAAGCGCAGCACAATATTAGAAGAAAGATCTTATCAATTTACAAAGGAACTGGATAGATGTAACCAAATGTTTTAGGCTCACACATTTTCTTTCTGCTTATTAAATTCTTTTCCGGACCCTTGCTTTCCCGCCAACTTTGATCTTCAAACATTTAAATGCAATGCCAATCGCACTTTACTGTCTTCTAGGTTCCTACAGTTTTAATGTTCCACCTACTTAATAATGCTATACATCTTTCTTATTCTTTCACACTCAATAACTCCTGTCTTAGTGGCTTTTCTGCTTTGCATGGAGAAATATGGGTAATATATATATATATATATATATATACCTTATTATATTTTATAACTTATTTCCTAATTGTCGCCGCAATATGAAACCTATTAATATATATATATATATATATATATATATATATATATATATATATATATATATATATAGTGTATGGGTAGTTATTTGCAGGCTATTATAATGCGTTTAGTAAAATAAAGGAAGGTAAAAGGTGTTGGGTATTACCTATTTATTATTTATTAATATTTGAAGATCAGAATCTCATCTTCAGCATTATAGTAGAGTTTAATTTCACGTGGACTGTACCCATATATATATATATATATATATGCTCCATATTCCGTCGACAAGTAGGAAATAAGGTATAAAATACTATTTATTACACCTAAGAAAAGGGCTCAACAGTAAGGAGCGAAACGTAGCTAAATCCAAACATTACAGTGGAAAAGGAGATAAATGCAGTCTGTCAGTCAATCAGTTAAGTGCCATACGTGATACACACTTGGGTGATCATGTCTAGAAAGAGACATGAGTGACTGGGCAGAATATTATCCCGCAGTAGGTTTCCATTGCTTTCTGCGGTAGACTGGTTGCCGACCAAGGCTATAGAACCCAATCTGTCCTGTCATTTAACCCACAACTGGAAGGAAAAAGAGATACATTATATTACATTATTATATCAAGTGTAATTAATGGGGGATCAGTTTATTAGTTCACAACAACAGAAAACTGACCCCCATTTAATGCCCAGTAGAAGTTTTAATTATGTTTTCAATTATTATATTCAGTCAGTCGTTTAAGTGTCATACGTGATACACGCTTGGGTGATCATGTCTCGAAAGAGACATGACTGACTGGGCAGATTATTTTCCTGCAGTAGGTTGCCATTGCTTTCTGCGGTAGACTGGTTGCCGACCAAGGCCCAATCTGTCCTGTTATTTATCCCATAACTGGAAGGAATAGACGGATTAATACCTTTCCCAAGGGTATTTGCGCGTAAGTGAATATAAAGAATTCAGCTGGAATTCGAACTCGGCTCCCCGATTTCTCGTTCCGAGTCGATATCACAACGTACAATCTTAAACTATATCAAGAATACAGAATTGCTTAATAAAAGAAGTGAGTTAATGACAATATGCTGTTATAGAAAAAAATACTCACTTAAATTCTCAGATTGATATAGTCCCTCTTTACGTTTACTTCTGTCTTTCTTTCTTTCTTTCTTTCTTTCTTTCTTTCATAATTGTTAATAATAATATTGCAGGGGTACAAAATTACCCCGCAATAATACTTTTTACAATTATGAATTAAACCCCTTTTATTTTTGCTGTTTACATTTTATTTCTTAATTTAAAATTTTAAAATTTTAATTTTCCCTACATTTTTATGTCGATGTATTATTTGAACTTTAAAATTCTTAAGACTCGTGATTTATGCCCCTTTGATTTCTTCCCCCACCTGCATTTTATTATTTTTTATTTTTTTAAATTTTAATTTTAATTTTATTGATTTTAACTTCAAATTTTTTATGCTAATATTAAATTCTTATCCACATGTAACTGTAGAATATTTCAATTTTTGATCTTGTTATTAAAAAAGCAGTAAAATAACGTTATAAGATTTAATTCCTATGAAAATCAAGTGAACTTAAACTCAAATCTATTAAACTGTCAGTTTGAAATATGCGCCTGATGATTGCATAACGCATGAAACTCAAAGTCGTGCCTTAATCGTAGGATAATATATATATATATATATATATATATATACATATATATATACACACACACACACACACACATATATATATATATATATATATATATATATATATATATATATATATATATATATAAGAAAAATTAAGGCAGACATGCTATTTCATGGTAAATCGGAAGTTTAGGCTTTTTCAGGCGAACCATCATCAGCTAACATCTTTATTGTACAAAGGATTTTACACGGATGAGATTCACAAAGACCTAAAAAAAAAACGAATAAAAAAACGGTCGCTCCCTTGAAAGAGAACATTTAAGAACATCATTATATCAGTTCGGCGAACACACACACATATTCATACATAAGCACATATATACGCAATATATAATCAAAGAACACGTGTAGGAGCGGATGTCAACAAAAATTCAAAGATACATTCAGCCTGTCAGTTGGACTGTAGACCCGTAGATTTGAAACGCAAAGAAAGTGGGTTAGGTGAGAGAGAGAAATAGAGAGAGAGAGAGAGAGAGAGAGAGCGTTAAAAAGAAAGGGTAAGTTTCTTAAAGCGTAAACGAAAAGGGAAGAAGAAGAAAAAAGAGAGGAATAAATTTAAAATTGAAAGGATGATAGGAGAAAATGAAAAAATAAAAAATAAATTTTTTTTATATATTAACGGTGAAAGGATAAGAAATTGGAGTCTAAAATATTAAAAATATATTTAAGAGATAATATCGCCCGGTTCACACTCCACCCACGTCTATTGAACAGGTGAAGAGGCTCATCCCTTGTTTCCTGTTTAAGTTTAATAGTTTATCTGCTGTGATCACAAATACCATCACACGACTATATAATCAAAATTATACTAATTATACAATCAGCAAAACAAATATAATACAATATAAAATTAAAAAATTAAAAAAATATTAATCTAAAAGCAAGCTTAATTATTCTATTTAAATTTAGTTATTTAAACTTAATTATTTAGTTTAAAAATAATTTTACATATTACTAGTGAATGGATAAGAAATTGGAATTTTAAATTAAACAATTAAGATATACTAGCTAATCAATCCGCTTTAATCAAAATTAGCACCACTCCACTATATAATCAAAATTATACTAAATATTCGGTTAACAATACAATAATAACACCATAATGTATGTAAATTTTTCGGTCAACGGTACAGTTATAATACCGTATAACTTTAGTACTGTAACAAAACATATATAGGTACACATACAACTCACACACACATAGCCACATACGCATATATATGTATACACATATATGTACACGTACGCAGATACATATATACATATACACATATACGGACACACACACACATATATATAGACTCAAACACAAGCAAAAACAGATATCTAAGTAATACCATAGACATATAAAAACCCATATATATATATATATATATATATATATATATATATATATATATAAAACAAAAAAAACCACGACATATATAACAATGCGGTACAATTAAACAATATATATTCCGTAAAATAGTGTGGTGCGTGTAAAGTCTTTGGAGGAATGAACGAGGGGATAAAAGTTTAACATAGTTTAAATCGGCTCCTGTGTCGACATTTAAAAATTAGTTCCCTCCTTAAATTCAGCAGATCCAATTGGTTTTGGTGCTTTATAATAGTGATTTTTTCATCCAGGCATAAGCGACAGCAATCTTTGAAGTTGATGGGCGTGTTAGATTTTTTATTATTGTTGTTGTTATTATACATGTTATGATACATTGAGTGTCCATAATGGTATTTGTGACGCTAAAGGTGTTTCGAGTCTAAAGTTGACTCTCTTCAGGCGAATAAACTTGTGATTTTACGTATCGAGATCCGTTTGCTTTTCTGATGACCAAGGTATCGTGTATAAATAGATAAATCAAGTGACCACCAGGTTGAAGTGGCTGTTTGGTTGGCGGTTTTTCACATTAGCATGTTAAGCTTATTCTGCCTAAGGTATCGTGCATAAATAGATAAAGAGATAAGTTAAGTGGTGACCACCAGGTTAAAGAGATAATACCTATCTACCAAAATGCAGT
>JBBBDQ010000888.1:0-62500 GCA_037127315.1 Ascarosepion bandense | reverse complement strand
GTAGTGTCCAAAAGTATCAGGACAGGGGTGAAAAGCCAAACCTTTGTAATTATTATTTAACTAAAAAGAAAGAGGAAGGAAGGCTTCGGAATTTGAAATGGCCCCCGCAAAGCCCTGATCTCAACCCAATTGAACATCTATGGGATAATTTGGATTAAAAAAATTGATAAATCTAATGTTACTTTGCAAGACACACTTTGGAAACAAATACAAGCTGCTTGGCATTAGATACATTGAAGAAGCTTGTGATGTCAATGGCTGACAGAATGAAGGTTGTGATCAAAGCAAAAAGCTATTATACTAAATATTAAATTTATTTTGTAACAAGTATTTTTCTTGTTAAAGCATTTGATGAGTAAATCAAATCAAATTACTTTAATTAAATTGTTTATTTTCTGTCAATATGCATCATAAAAGATAAAATAGTCCTCGTCCTAATACTTTTGCACAGTACTGTATATTAGTAGCATTAGTAATAAGAAGTAATGGAATAACACTCCAGTGTTGGTAGCATTTACTTTTTAATGTACTTGATACATTGCAGAGCAATATTTGCAGTAATATTTTTATTACTAGAGTTTATAGTTAATAAATAAATACATTTCTATTTCTAGCACCTCATCAGGCGATAAACCACCTGATGAGTTGGTGGAAATAGCACAGAAACACGATAGCTCTTGTGTAGCGAAAAATTTTGTTATTATAAACTCTAATAATAAAGATAACTATAATATGTTAAATTTATAAATAAGAAAACTGTAATAATGTCAAGTTTATAAGTAAAAAATGAAATAATGTTAAGTTTAAAAATAAGAAAACTATAATGATGTAAAGTTTATAAATAAGAAAACTATAACGATGTTAAGTTTATAAATAAGAAAACTATAATGATGTTACGTTTATAAATATGAAAACTATAAGGATGTTAAGTTTATAAATAGGAAAACTATAACTTTGTTAAGTTTATAAATATGAAAACTATAAGAATGTTAAGTTTATAAATAAGAAAACTATAATGATGTTAAGTTTATAAATAAGAAAACTATAACGACGTTAAATTTATAAATAAGAAAACTATGATAATGATAAGTTTATAAATATGATAACTATAACGATGTTAAGTTCATAAATATGAAAACTATAAGGATGTTACGTTTATAAATATGAAAACTATAAGGATGTTAATTTTATAAATAAGAAAACTATAATGATGTAAAATTTATAAATAAAAAATTATAACGATGTTAATTCATAAATAAGAAAACTATAACGACGTTAATTTTATAAATAAGAAAACTATAACGACGTTAATTTTATAAATAAGAAAACTATAACGACGTTAATTTTATAAATAAGAAAATTATATTAATGTAAAGTTTTTAAATAAGAAATCTATAATAACCGAAACTATTAATCTGAGACAGAAAAACAGAAGAGTTGGTTGTCTTTTCCTTTAATTATATGAAGTTTGTCTGAAGATCGCTTGTGTGGTAAAATAGACAATCATCATACAGTATAGATGCCTGTGTCTACATTGTTTATATCTGAAAATGTAATGTTTCAAATATTAAGCATTCTTCCCCCATAAATATAGCAAATTTTAAACATTATATACAGGCTGATTGAAAAGTAACTCCCTGTTTTATGTATGATGGACTCAACCGTTTAACTATATATCACCCTATATACATTATTGCTATTAGATAGTCTACTATCGATAACGGTCGGCACAAGTTTAATATTAATTACTGTCGCTACCCATTAAGAATTGATTACTTTGAATAGCCGCATGATATCGATTGAAGTCACGCGTCTCCTTGCCACAAGTGAGAATCAGCATTCGAAATTTCTGACCTTAACATGGTATCGAACGCCAGCTACTAACGCCCCCAAATTTCGCAACGTCTTAATTCTCACACGGAACGCTGCCAAACATGTAAGAAAGTAAAGGCTGAAAACGTAGGAAAGAAAATGGAGGTGGCGGTTTTGAAACTCGTGGAAGACTAAACAGTCAAGGATGAGTCGCAGCAGTGGGTGGAGCCAGTTTACCTAGTTATAAATAAAAAATTAGTACCCTTCGTTTTTTCGTTAGTTCTCTGTTGCTTAACCAATTTCGGTAATTTTATAGCAGAAATGCAGACTTTAAACTAAAGCTATGCAGACGGTGTGGAGGCAGACACAGGAAATAATTATTAGCCATTTGATATTCGTCCAACGAGGGGATTCTTCAACGTTACCCGGATCTAAATCCAAATGAAATATTATGGGATGGTAATATTCACTGAAAAATACCGTATTCGGAAGCTCTGGCTCGATATTCATCCACTGTATATTTAAGAGTTGTCTTATGTGTGTCGTGGTGCAGTGGATATCGGCTTGGAACGAGAAATCGGGAAGCAGAGTTCGAATTTCAGCTGAATTCCTTGCATCCACTTACGCGCAAATACCCTTGGGAAAGGTATTAATCCGTCTCCTCCCTCCAGTTATGGGTTAAATAACCGGACAGATTGGGTTCTATAGCCTTGGTCGGCAACTAGTCTACCGCAGAAAGCAATGGAAATCTATTGCGGGATAATCTTCTGCCGAGTCAGTCAGGTCTCTTTCGAGACATGATCGCCCAAGCGTGTATCACTTAACTGACTGACTGACTTGTTAGATCACTTACAAATTTGATCCTCACTGGGTGCTTCACACTTTGGGCCTTGTACGTGGCGTAAGGATAATCAAGTTTGTCTCACTAGATCATTTACGACTGAATAGTGAGTTCGTTCTTTACTGGGTGCCCTATATTTTTGGCCTTCTGCCATACCCAACGTACACTTAGAAAATCACAATTTGAGTACTTCGATGGGGTCTAATGGCTAGCAAACTTGTCTCGCAAAATCAATTACGACTGAGTAATGAGCTAGAGCCTCACTGCGTGTTCCACACTTTCAGTTTTACAAAATCTTGGACACTTCAGCGTAGCATAATGATTAGCAGGCTTGCCTTGCTCGATCAATTATGACTGAATAGTGAGTTCAATACTCACTGAGAGCCCTACACTTTCTGCCTTTTACCACATGTAAGCTTTTTTTACCACATGTAAGCTTTTTTTTACCACATGTAAGCTTTTTTTACCACATGTAAGCTACATTTACAAAATCTGAGTGCCTCGGATGTGCGTTGTGGTGCAGTGAATATCGATTCGGAACGAGAAATCGGAACAGAGTTCGAATTCGAGTTTAATTCTTTGAATTTGCAGCGGATAAGAAATTAATTAAAATCAACCTTCTTCACTTTTACAAAAATTCACAATGACGTGTGAAATCCTGGGTTTTCCCAAATAGAAAAAGGATTGACCATGTGCTTAAAGAAAAAGTCGAAACCCAGATTTCGCAAGTGGGTGTTAAAATAATTTTTGACCAATGGGAGCACGACTTGAGGACTTAGCGATCCAGTCAGAGATGGGAGCAGCGAAAGAGAGACAAACATCTAAAATGTAACTTCCACTTCAAGCGACACGGACATTGTCCTCTTTCTCTTTCTCCTTATCTATTTCAACAATTACTACTAGAACATTTTGTACGAACTCTACTCTTAACCTCTTAATAATGTTTCTAATTGCACATTAACTCCTACAACTTGTTAGTCTTTCCCTTTAATAAATTTCTATTTTAAAATACAAAATGTATATTTTATTATTCCAATCTTTTACACTAATCCACACATTTCAACCGACAACCAACCTTCTGATAAAAACCTTCTGATGATTATAACTCTGCATAAATCTTGTAAGTTGTAGGGAGTTCGGTTAAGTATGACACAAGGTCGAATACAAGAATCATAACCAGCTCCCTACGCTACAAATTCACTTGCGTACAAATACTCTTGAGAAGAGTATTAATCAGTCTCTTTTCTCCAGATATAGGTTAAACATCAAAGCAGATTGGGTTCTATAGCCTTGACTGGTAACCAGTTATCCTTAGAAAGTAGAAGCAACCTATTGCGGGGAAATCTTCTGCCCGGTTAGTTATGTCTCTTTCGAGACATGATCGCCCAAGCATGTATCACTTATGGCACTTAACTGAGTGACTGAGCGCCTCGATGTGGTTTAATGGTTAACAAACTTGTCTTGCTAGATCAATAACGACTGCATAGTGGGTTCGATCCTCACTAGATACTCTATACATTCGGTTATTTTTTAAGCTGTATAGTTAGGATATGGGGTGCTGAAAAGTTATGTGCCCGACTAAGAATAACCCCCGCCTAACAAAATAAATAATTACAATAAAATAAATTTAAACAATAAAGAAGCAATATGTTTGGTCAGATTTTGCGGAGAGCAAGGTTGTCTTAGTGTTTCCTGTTAAAATCCAAAGAAAAATCAGCAATGTTATCGGTCCTGATCTGGCGTCACTAATTCAATCACTCTCCCACCGCCGTTAAGGTCCAGTGCCCCTGCTATTTACCTTGAGCTCATTGATAAGAAGAATCAGCAATATTATCGGTCCTGATCTGGCAGCTCGCTTTCGGTCACTTTCCAACCGCCGTTAAGGTCCAGTCCCTCTGCTATTTACCTAGAGCTCTTTGATAAAATCCAAAGAAAAATAAGCAATATTGTTGGTCCTGATCTGGCAGCTCGCTTTCAGTCACTTTCCAACCGCCGTTAAGGTCCAGTCCCTCTGCTATTTACCTAGAGCTCTTTGATAAAATCCAAAGAAAAATCAGCAATATTATCGGTCCTGATCTGGCGGCTCTGATTCAGTCACTCACCCACCGCCGTTAAAATTGCCTCTCTGTGTCTTTTCTATAAATACTTCCATAGTAATTGTTAGTGTGAGCACTTTCACTAGATTAATATGTATTACGTGACGTGCGTTGTGGTGCAGTGGATATCGGCTCGGAACGCGAAATCGGATAGCTGTGTTCGAATTCTAGTTGAATTCGTTGCATTTACTTAAGCGCAAATATCACTGGAATAGATCTGAATCTGTCTGTGTATGGGTTAAATATCTGGAGAGATTGAGTTGTAAATCCTTGGTTTGCAACCAATCTAGAAATTACTGGCAACCTACTTCGGCAAAATCTTCTCTTCAGACGGCAATGTTTCTTTCGACCAACCGTGAGCTCTTTGATAAAATCCAAAGAAAAATCAGCAATGTTATCGGTCCTGATCTGGCAGCTCGCTTTCAGTCACTCTCCCACCACCGTTAAGGTCCAGTCCCTCTGCTATTTACCTTGAGCTCATTGATAAAATCCATAGAAGAATCAGCAATGTTATCGGTCCTGATCTGGCGGCTCTGATTCAGTCACTCTCCCACCGCCGTTAAGGTCCAGTGCCCCTGCTATTTACCTTTAGCTCATTGATAAAATCCAAAGAAAAATCAGCAATGTTATCGGTCCTGATCTGGCAGCTCGCTTTCAGTCACTTTCCAATCGCGGTTAAGGTCCAGTCGCTCTGCTATTTACCTTGAGCTCTTTGATAAAATCCAAAGAAGAATCAGCAATATTATCGGTCCTGATCTGGCAGCTCGCTTTCAGTCACTTTCCAACCGCCGTTAAGGTCCAGTCCCTCTGCTATTTACCTTTAGCTCATTGATAAAATCCAATGTTTCTTTCGACCAACCGTGTATCACGTATAGCACTTGACGGACGAGACTGGCGCCGAGATCTCATCAACTTACAGTTGAGCTGGCGAGATGTAGCCGTAAGCTTATAGTTTCTTTTCTCGCACTTCTCGCTTCCAGCTTCATGCATTCTAGCCAACTTTAATCTTCAAAAATTTAAATGCAAAATTCATGTCAGTCGCTATATACTGTCTTCCTGATTAATCTTTTCTCTTCCTTCTCTTCATTATTAATGTTTCTCTTTCTAATTCTTTCACGCCCAGTGGCCTTACTTGGGGTGAAATCGATTACTATATATATATATATATTTGATAGATAGATATAGATTTAAAATATTTACATGTAAAGATAAATATTTGAGTTTTTATTTTTTTAACATTATTATTTTTAATGTATACTCGTATTTGAGTGGAGAGTCTGTTTATTACCCTGATTGAGCACTCTAGAAGAATGGTAGACTGCACGCATCGCTCATTCACTAATGAATTAGAGCACTCTGGCTATTGGGCGTGTATAATGACAATATACATGCTAAAAGTCTGCCTTCTTCTACTAAACGCCCATAGCCCAGAGGTTGCTGACTGACGCCAATTCGGTCGGGTTTCAATCCTGGGTTAAAAGCAATCGGAGTCTAACCGAACTGATGAGCTGTGATACAGCGAAATAGATCTGTCTGCGGCTGATTATATATATATATATATATATATATATATATAGTTAAACAGTACAGTACAATTTCCACTGGCCACGAGTAATCGTTTGGAAAATAACTATGTATCTTCCTGTAAGAATCGAACCTGCAAACTCCCACACCGGAGTGATGCCGTCTTTAGACCAGACATGTATTTACCAATCGACCCAGAGAAAAAAATATGGATGACAAATTTCAATTTCATCTTTATATCCGTATTCTGATCTTCATCAAACGATTAATATCTGCACAGATTGTATCTGAATGTAAACAAACTCAACCGAAGACAGCATTACAGAATTTAACTGAATTTAAAAAATAATAAAGCTAAATAAATAAAAATTCAAATATGTCGACTAATGCCAGTTTCATGGATTTCATGGGAGGTGCTGATCAAGAATTGTAAACGTTTTCATCCGGGTTTGTATAATCCTAAAATATATTTTCTGAGGTGTTTATGTGCAGACATTACTTCCATTTCGGAACGTTTTTCATTCTGGAAAGAATACTATGGCTAACTTTTCTTCTTGACATAATTTGCAGACATGACCACCTTTGCAAGGTTTGGCCTTTTTTTAAATATGCTCCGGGTTGCATAATATTCTTTGCCATTTTTTTTGCTTTCAATTTCTACACGTGATTGGCTAGTTTGGTAAAATTTTTAAGGGTCTCCAGGTTACGTAATAGGTTGAATTCCGAATGAATACACACACACACACACACACACACACACACACACACACACACACACACACACACACATATATATATATATATATATATATATATATATATATATATACAAACTAAATCTAAAAGTGAGCCAAACGTCCACCGCGGTTTCACTCAACGGATCGTTGTTATCAGTAGGTTTTTCTGATTTCGGTCGTGATTAGTGCTACTGTTTTTTTGGTACGTTTTGTAATATATATATATATATATATATATATATATATATATATATATATATTGTGTGTGTGTGTGTGTGTGTGTGTGTGTGTGTGTGTGTGTGTGTGTGTGTGATATCTTTATTCAAACAAGTTTCATTGAATAATATAAACATATGTCTATTTCTTTTTATACTTATACTTTCCACTTCCAGTACAAATTAAAACATGTTTGTCTTTGTAATTTTCCCCTGAGGATGATTTTGGTCGATATCAAAAGAACTTGGGTATAAAGAACTACGGTGCCTTCCTTGATGAATCTCACCTTACCATCATTAGAATACTGGGAAAGATCAGTATGAAAAGAAATAGACATAATATTACTATCTTATTCAATTGAATATATATATATATATATATATATATATATATATATATATATATATATATATATATATACTCAGTCGCAATTATTTACGGGAATTGTGTTTAAATATATATATATATATATATAAACACAAACACCGTAAATAATATTGACTACTCCACTGTTACGATATCTCAATATGTATATCTGTTGTGGAGTAGTATTTCGCACTGAAAGTTATAATCGTGCTATGTCGGTTGCTAATCGCCTTAACGCACCCAAAAATGTTAGGAACTTGGTAATCTTCCACTATAAGCTGACTCCTTAGTATTCGGCTAACTGCCGATTAATATCAACTGCCTTAATTCAACTATGTCCAAACTGGAACTAACTAATAGTTCTACTGAACTCCAATAGAACTCTAAAGAACTCTCTAGAACGTCTAAGAACTCTTAAGAACTTTCCGAAAACTTATCGAGTTAATTTCCTGTTAACTCTTATTAATATAGGAGGGAGAGTTCATTATCTGAGGAATACGACAGTTTCACCATAACAATATATATATATATATATATATATATATAGTCATCCGCAGACAGATCTGTTTCGCTGTATTTCAGCTCATCAGTACAGTTAGACTCTGATTGCTTTTAACCCAGGTTTGAAACCCGACCGAATTGGCGTCAGTCGGCGATTCTACCTCTGGGCTATGGGCGCTCGGTAGAAGAAGGCAGACTTTTAGCGTATCATGTATTATACACCAATAGTTAGAGTTCTCTAATTCATTACTGAATGAGCGATATATATATATATATATATATATATATATATATATATATATATATATATATATATATAACGAAAGATGGTTCACATGTGCTTTTTATAATATGTAGATTTAATAGCCGAAAGCCAACCAAACGAGGAATAAATAATGAAGTGGGACTTCTTCAGAATGCTGTTGTTGTTGGTTAGAGCCCTCCACAACATTCCTCCGAGGAGTGAATCCCACTTCATCATCGCCGGTGACTAGTAAAAATTTCCTAAACAGTGTGGGGCTCGGGCCTTGAGAATCATGGTTTTTTGGTGTTGGTTTGACGGTCGGTGCCATGAGGTAGCATGTTGGGTATTGGTCAGATGGTATATGCTGGATTTGGGTCTGTATTGGCGCGATGATCGGCGTCGGATTGAGTGCCTCATAGCTGAATAGGTTGACGATCGGAGTTGGGTTGGGTGCCTACCAGGTGTTAGTGTGGTTATATGTGTCGGATTGAGTACCTAGGGGGAGTTTGTGGGAGCGTCCGGGTCTGATGAAAGTACTCGTCAAATAAAGGCAAATAAATGTCTACGTATTAGTGTATGTTTGTATATAGGCGTACATTTACTTTTTGTACTAGTAGACATATTAGTATTTTTTTTACTTGATGTGTATATGTATGTATGCATATATTTGTATATATATATATATATATATATATATATATATATATATATATATATATATGCTTGTATATGTATCTATATGTGTATATAGTCATATTTGTGTGTATATATATGTTCTGATGTCCGTGTATGCTTGTCTCTCTCTCTATATATGTATGTATGTGTATGTATATACTAGCAATATAGCCTGGCGTTGCTCGGGTGTCATGAAAGCTTTAAAACTAATTCATGGTTTTGGATCTTAGACTCTTTGGACGTTGGCACGAAAGACTAAAAAGCAATAGTTGTTTCCAGTTAAAGCGAAACCGTAGACTGAAAGAAAAATGAATGGAAGTAAGTAAAATTTTGATTTCCTGGTATCGATATCAAAAAAAGATTTTTCGTCGTCAACTGAATTTTGAAGGCTAAATAAGTCCTCTGAGTAAATGGCATCATGGCTGAGACTAAGAACTACAATTATACCTACTTAGAGCCAAACCCTAAGCAAAAACTAAAATAAAAGGGCTAAAAAAATATCGACATACAGGCAGATAAACAGACATACACACACAAACATCTTGCTTTATATATATATATATATATATATATATATATATATATATATATATATATTATCGATTTTCTGCACTATTGTACGAACTGCAGCCTTGAAACTTCTGAATATCGTTCTTTATGTCTTTGTCTATGAGTGTATCAAATTTCCTTAAAATCGAACCACTCCTTCTATAGCCCGATTTTTTCGATTATCGATTTTCGATATTTATCGGGGTACTTCGACACAAAACCGAGCTAAGAACACTCGCAGACGCTTATAGTACAACTGTGTAAATTTTCAAGAAAATCGGTTCAGCCGTTTCGGAGTCTATAGGTAACGGATACACACACAGAGACACACACATACACACAGACAAAGTTCCATTTATAAATAAGTTTAGATTAGATAGATTAGATATGTGTATGTATATATATATGTGTATATATATGTGTGTATTTGTATGTATGTATGTGTACGTATATGCATGCATATATATTCTTTTCTATGCACGTTCATATATGCGCGTATGCTTCTGTGTAAATATTCCTGCGCTTATTTGTGTATGTTTATGCCAGAAGTTTTGTATAAGTATTTTCATGTATGTGGTTATATTTTTTATTTTGTATATGATGATCTGTGAAGTTTTTAGTCACGTATGTTTTTGTTTTTAGCCTGTGTATTTGTGTGAGTATATATTTAATTATGTTTATTTGTTCAGGCACTGAAATATGATTGTGTCATATTCCTTCTCATTCCTTCAAATCTCTTGTCATCTTACGAATTCGCTCTTACATGTATCCAATATTGTAACCTTTTACAGCCGTCTTACAAATCTAGCTTTAAAATTTAACAGATAAATTGACACGTCGATAAAACCAAAATTTTGAAATTTGTGTATGTATATATGCGTGCGTATATTTATCTATATATGTGTCTGTATGACAGTGTATATGTGTATACTCGTCTATTTGTCCATGTGTGGATGTTTGTAGGTTTTTATGTATGCATTCATGTCTTTCCTTTTTTAATATCTGGATAATTTTATAATAATCTAACTCTAACGATTTGTTAAAATTAGAATTTAAAATTAAAATTAGAATTTAAAATTAAAATTAGAATTTAAAATTAGCAATAAAAATAAAGTAAATCAAATTGTCGATTAATTCTGCTGATCTCATTTTAATCAAATATTAATATTAATGCCCCCCAAACTGTTTTTTTGAACCTGTTCTCATTTTCTTCAAATTAGAAGTTACTTTATTTTGATTGGTCCACACTGTCTATGCAACAATGCCTCCCTGATTAAGGGGGTTTGGCTTGTTTTTAACCTTTTAAAACCCTTCAACTTAAAATAAACCGCATCACTTGATAAGACACAAGTAGTGTCGAAACAGAAGTTACTTTATTTTGATTGGTCCACACTGTCTATGCAACAATGCCTCCCTGATTAAGGGAGTTTGGCTTGTTTTTAACCTTTTAAAACCCTTCAACTTAAAATAAACCGCATCACTTGATAAGACACAAGTAGTGTCGAAACAAAATAGCTACTTTTGTAGTGATATTATAACATATTTATGTTATAATTTCTGAATATATATATATATATATATATATATATATATATATATATATATATACTGGGCCGTTTATGCTGTTATCTCTAGATTGAGTGGCTGTTGGGACTTTTTAGAAAGGTGTCTATCATTGTAGAAAAAAGAGATTACTGGGGTTGGGAATAAACAGATGACATTTACCTGGGGTTTTAAGAAATTTGTCAATATATTGTTAAATGAAACAGGTGAGAATGGATTTCACTCACTGTCCCTCTTATAATTTTGCTTCTAAGCGAAGTTAAGCCAATCCTCTGTTTAGTTACTATATTCATTCTATATCGGTTACATCTGGAAAAGACCAACATGTTTTTTTTTTTTTTAACTTTATGTACAAGAACAGGAGTGTTTCTAATTTACCATTGATCATTATTAAGTCAGGAAAAAGCCTCTTTGTGTTGCGAATGGACAGATAATATGTGACAAAGTTCCAAGGATATGACTATATATATATATATATATATATATATATATATATATATATATATATTATATATATATATATATATTGATTGTTTAAGACTTAGTTTTTGGTCACAATAAAGTTGGACCACTGCACATTTGTATTAAAATTGTTCAATACAATTATATTGTAAAACTTTTGAATATTTTCCATTTGCAAACGATCCACTACGCGACCCAGGCCGCCACCATGAGTGGTGTCTTCAGGCGATTTTTAATAACATGATGAGACATTGTTCTTGCAATGTCGAAACGCCAAAAAATTATTAAAAATCGCCTGAAGACACCACTCCACTGGTGGAGGCTTGGGTCGCGTAGTGTATCGTTTACAAATGGAAAATATATATAGTCATCCGCAGACAGATCTGTTTCGCTGTATCACAGCTCATCAGTATGGTTAGACATTCGATTGCTTTTTAACCAAGGATTGAAAAGCGACCGAATTGGTGTCAGTCGGCGATTCTACCTCTGAGCTACTGGCCCGAGGTAGAAGGAAGCAGACTTTGTAGCGTGTATATTATCATTATACATGCCCAATTGCTGAGAGTGTTCTAATTCATTGCTGAATGAACGATGCGTATATATATATATATATATATATATATATATATATATATATATATATATATATATATATATATATACACTTTCACTTTAAAAACAATCAAGTGTAACCACAAGTGCCATACGTGATTAACGCTTTGGGCGATCATGTCTAACTAGGCAGAAGATTATCCTGCAGTAGTTTTCAGCGGTAGACTGGTTGCCAGCCAAGGCTATAGATCCCAATCTGTCCTGTTATTTGACTCATAGCTAGAGAGGAAAGATATGTATTATATTATTAAGCAGCAATTAGTGGGGGATCAGTTTATTACTTTCCACATCAAAAAATTGAAATAGAAACGCTCTATCAAAGCATCATTAAACTACAAGATGAAAAACTTATAATCGTTAAACCCGAACTGAAAGACCTACTTAAGGCTGAGGCAATCAAAGATCGCCATGATAAAAGCAGAAGCTTCTCAAAAATTCTATCGAAACAACTAAAAAGTGCCGCGCACGAACTACGCAACCATAATTGTAAAAAAAGCTGACAAGGCTAACATCATTGTTGTACTTAACAAATCAGATTACAACACAAAACTCAACCACATACTTCATGACCACACAAAATTTTAAAAAATTAACAAAAACCCGACACACCAACTAAAATCTAAACTTAATAAACTCATTAGTGCCAACAACGCTGATCAGAATTCCTTAAAACTCCCTAAAATTATTGGTGACTATAAACCTGGTTACATATACGGAACCATAAAAACTCATACACCTAACTATCCTCTCCGCCCTATCATATCCCAAATTCCTACTCCTGTATACCAGTTAACTAAACATATTAACCAGCTTACTTCCGAGTAAATACAGCATAAAGTCAAGAGGCAATCCAAATCCTCAAGAGTGAAAAACCTAACAATGAAATCATAGCTTCACTTGATGTGGAAAACCTTTTTACTAATGTACCCGTCAGTGAAACTATTGATATAATTATAAGAAATGTTTACAGTAATCCTTCATTACCCCCACACAAAATTAATCCCAACATCCTAAGAAAAATTTTACTAGCTTGTACTACTGAAGTGCCTTTTGTTGATCCAAACAACACTATATATATAAAACGTGACGGAGTTTCCATGGGTTCAGTGCTTGGTCCGACTTTTAGTAATTTCTACATGTCTAACCTTGAAAATACTACCTTTGCAAAATTTACAAAACCATCAATATATCTACGATATGTTGATGATATCCTACTCTTAATTAAAAATACCGATGAAATTTTACAACTTCAAAAACAGTTTCAAAATAACTCAGTTTTAAAATTCACTTATGAACTTAGCAAAGTTAACAAAATTCCTTTTCTTGATATATTAATTAACACTGACAACAATAAATTTACTATATTACCGTATCAAAAACCCACTAATAAAAATCCCTCCACACTCAATTATATTAGTGAATGCCCCCACTATTACAAAATAGCCATTATAAAAAATCTATTATATCGTGCAAAAGTCAATTCATCTACAAATCAGATCTTCCACAGTGAACTAAAAAACATAAAACAGACACTCATCAATAATAATTTTCCCAACTACATAGTTGATGAACAAATACGTTATTTTCTTAAAAAGCTTAACATGGAAAAAACAACACATGATACTAACCCAACCAATCCTAAATATATCACTCTCTTATACCGTAGCCAGATGCACTCCAACTACCAACTAGATGAAAACATCCTAAAAAAACTCATAAATACTGTGTGTTAATATTTACTCTTTGATAATGGCTTATGTGAGCCGAAAGCTTAGACCTGATAAAAAAATCAACAATTACTGTGATTTTTTTGTTGTCTTTCAACGACATCACCATCAAGTATATCAGACGGTATGAACGGATCCTACACCATCAAGTATATCAGACGGTATGAACGGATCCTACACAAAATTAATAGACAAAACTTGTCTATATTATTCAATGAAACCTGCATTAATGAAAAAATGCTGCCAAAATACACACAATATATATATATATAGTAAACCAACAAACGGGAATTTTAACGGGATATATATATATATATATATATATATATATATATATATATATATATATATATTTTTAATTCAGATACTTCAATCCAAGGGGAAAAAGCAGGAAGGTAAATTCCAAAAAACCCGATATATATATATATATATATATGTGTGTGTGTGTGTGTGTGTGTGTGTGTGTGTGTGCTTCCCTAACGAAGTTGCTATTCTTTAACCACCACAGACAATTGCTCTTACGCCCAATCAGCCTGGACCAGGCTAGTCTCCTTAAAAGCAAAACACTGCATGAATTTACTGCATTAATTTACTCGAGTTACAAGACTAGCGACAACGTTCCATCCCTTTACAGTGAAACCAATCAAATGTAACTCTATCAGCTTCTTTTCTCGCACTTTCCGCCTGTGCAATTCTTTTCTGTATAGTTGATTTCTTGACAGCGACCATCTCCAAGAATTTAAATGCAATGTCAAAAAAATATGAGTACAGTGGGTATTGAGGAAAAGATAAAAGATGAATGGGATTCAAGAAGATAGAAGACGGCAATTGACATTGCACTTAAAGTTTTGGGTGATTGTAGCTATCAAGGAAGCAAGTAAACGGAACGGAGTTCCACTGGCTGGAAGTGCGAGAAAAGAAACTGTGAGAGTAGAAGTAGAGATTACAATGAACTTTTTTAACTTTTTAACTTTTTTACTTTTTTAAAAGGGTGGGACCTAGATGCCAAAGGGGGGATCTATATGAGCTTAAATTCATGTGGTCGCTCCACCAGGGAAAAAAGCTAGTTAGAGTAGTTGCTAAGAAAATATTTGTAAAAAAGACAGAGGGAAGCCACGTTTTGCATTTCCGTCTTTAAATCATTATCATTGATTAATGGTTTGAGCCGATCTCACTCCTTTTTATCAAAAATAATTTCCCGCTTTAAAGTATTTGAAAGCTTGTCCTGCACAAGACCTTCCATCGTGATTCGCGAGTTTTCAAAATATTAAATTATAGATCAGTTAGGACTTGTCTACAGAGAAGCATCAAACATGTTTTCTATCTTTCGAATAAAGAGCAGATATTTGAAATGATTGAATGAATGTATTATCAGTAGTGACTAAAATAATTGTAATTTCGATGTTGGCTAGCGTCTAAAATAACACAGTCGTCATGAATAACAATTCTCTTGTGGGGATTTGCTTTAGATTAGAATAAATGAAATCAAATTCTTATTGAACGCCTACCATAACACGATAGCAAACAAGCTCTTCACCAATATCATTTCGCTAGTGGTGATATAGTTTAGTTTAAACTAAATGAAATCAAATTCTTATTGAACGCCTACCATAACACGATAGCAAACAAGCTCTTCACCAATATCATTTCGCTAGTGGTGATATAGTTTAGTTTAAACTAAATCAAATCAAATTCTTATTGAACGCCTACCATAACACGATAGCAAACAAGCTCTTCACCAATATCATTTCGCTAGTGGTGATATAGTTTAGTTTAAACTAAATCAAATCAAATTCTTTTTGAGCGCCTATTTTTAACGAGATAACGTGGTTGATACTGACTTGGCAGACCGGCTGCAGCCGCTCTCACACCGGCGTGATGTAGCTTCCCTGTGCCTCTTCTACAAGTACTTTCATGGCTTCTGCTCCGATGAGCTTAGATCACTGGTGCCGCCCAAGCACGAATTTACACGAGATACTAGATTAGCAACTAGGTCCCACCATTTTACAGTTAAACAAATAAGATGTAACCGTAAATTCTACTCCAACAGCTTCTTTTCTCGCGCTTCCCGCCTGTGGAACTCCCTTCCACAAGTCTGCTTTCCCGACAGTTACAATCTCCAGGTGTTTAAATGTAGGGTTAATAGACACCTCCTATCACACTAACTCCCAACTATTCTCACAACACTCTCATCTACCCAACCCTCATTCTCGGTATCCTCACCCACCTATCACTCACCCTCTGTTATTTCCTATATTTAACCAGCCTTTCTCCACTCTACGTAGCCCCCTGCACAGTAGTGGCAGTGACATGCCTTGCTCGGGGTGAAACGCTTATAAAAAAAAAAAAAAAACATATTCTGTGCAAAGACCAGTTCGCGAGTGCAACTTGTTCCTAAATAAGTGCCATATTTTCTTTTTTTCTGTGCTGCGTACCTTCAGGATGTGGATTCCATGGCTCACCACAGCTTCTCATTTTTTCTTGTTCACAAAATACAATGCACGGGCAGCATGTAACTATCCATTGTCGCCCGCGTTTTCCATAAAAAATTTTTATGTCCATCATATTCGGCTACAGTTCGCGCAGGAAAAATTCATTTTCTTGGTAGTATGACTTCCTTCTTCTTCTTTGTGTCCGTTCCTTCAGGACGTAGGCGATCACGGCCTTCCACATCTCCCTATCCCTAGTGGTACTTAGTACGCTTTCTCCTGTTACCCTACTCAAACCCCGCCTTGCCATCGACTTGATCAAACCTGTCAAGTATGTTACGCGTTGTTTTCCTCTATCTCTCTATCTGACTTGTGAGTATCAGATTCACCAGACCTTCTTCCTTATTACATGTCCCAGGAACTTTAGCGGTCTTTTCCTGGTGTTAAGTATCAGTTTTTCTTTTCGTTTCCATCTTCTCCAAAACCTCATTATTGCCCACATGTTAGTGTAAAATTGTCCAAGTCCAACGTCTTCATTATGTGCCCTAAAAATTCCAATTGTCCCTTTCTGGTTATGTGCTCTAATTATTTGCCCTAAAATTTCCAATTCTCCCTTTTTTATTATGTGCCCTAATTATGTGCCCTAAAATTCCAATAGTCCCTTTCTGATTATGTGCCCTAAAGATGTACCCTAAAATGTCCAATTGTCCCTTTCTGATTATGTTCCCTAATAATGTGCTTAAATTTTTTTTTTTTCTGATTCTAAGCGTCTTTTTTTGTTTCCATTGTACTTAAAATATACTAATTGCTTACATGCTACATTCACAGTATTCTCAGGATCCATCTGTAGAAGCACATTCAGCACGTGTTTCAATATAAGACTTACACAGTAGTTTAGCATTCTTAATTTTTTTCGTTTTTAACGGAATTTTCCTGTTATTTATTTATTTTGGTGGGGGAAATACTTTATAATTTTTGCAACACGCATAACGTGTTGTAATCATCAAAGTATTTAGTATTGTTGAAATTATCGTTAAATTTTTTGGTCAATAATGACAAACCAATCGATGAAATTTGAATTAACTGATTTTTTTAAAATCAGTTAGTTAAGTTCCATACGTGATACACGCTTGGGCGATCATGTCTCGAAATAGACATGACTGACTGGGCATATGATTATCCCGTAGTAGGTTGCCATTGCTTTCTGCGGTAGACTGGTTGCCGACCAAGGCTATAGAACCCAATCTGTCCTGCTATTTAACCCATAACTGGAAGGAAGAGACGGATTAATACCTCTCCCAATGGTATTTACGCGTAAGTGAATACAGTGGATTCAACTGGAATTCGAACTCCGCTCCCCGGTTTCTCGTTTCGAGCCGATATCCACTGTACCACAACGCACATCCTTTTTTGAAATACTTTGACAAAAACCCTACTTCGCGATTTTTACGCGCCCTGGATGTGCGTTGTTGTATAATGGATATCGGCTCAGAATTAGAAAGCAGTAGAGCGAAGTTTAAATTTCAGTTGAATTCGTATCATTCATTTACGAACAAATACCGCTGGGAAAAGTATTAAGCCTTCTCTTTCTCCCTCCAGCGATGGGTTAAATATGAGGACAGATTGGGTTCTTGGTTGACGACTAGACTACAGTAGAAATAAATGACAACCTACTGCTGGAAAATCTTCTGCCTGGTCAGTAATGGATCGAAAAAGACATGATCGCTGAAGCATGTATCAGATTGGGAGGACAGTTTGGGTTCTTGTTTGGCGATTAGTCTACAGTAGAAACTGCTGGAAAATATTCTGCTTAGTCAGTCATGGATCAAAAGAGACATGAGCGCTGAAGCCTCTATGATATATGGCAATTAACTGACTGACTGAATAAAAGCCAGATATACTTTTTACTGGATGTGCGTTGTGGCGCAGTGGATATCGGCTCGGAACGAGAACTCGGAGAGCCAAGTTCAAATTCCTGTTGAATTCCTTGCATTCCTTTACGCGCAGATACCCTTGGGAAAGGTATTAATCGTCTCTTCCCCCCAGTTATGGGTTAAATAATAAGACAGATTGGGTTCTATAGCCTTGGTCGGCAACCAGTCTACCGCAGAAAGCAATGGCAACCTACTCTTCTGTCCAGTCATGTCTCTTTCGAGACATGATCGCCCAAGCGTGTATCACGTATGGCACTTAACTGACTGACTGAATGTAATAGAAATATAATTAAAACTTCTATTGGGTATAAAGTGGGGGATCAGTCTTATATTGTTATGAAGTAATAAACTGATCCCCCACTAATTAATACATAATAATATAATACAGCTCTTCCCCTTCTAGCTATGAGTCAAATAACAGGACAGACTAGGTTCTATAGCCTTGGCTGGCAACCAGTCTACCGCAGAAAGTAATGGAAACCTACTGCGGGATAATCTTCTGTCCAGTCAGTCATGTCTCTTTCGAGACATGATCGCCCAAGCGTGTATCACGTATGGCACTTAACTGACTGACTGACTTTTTAAACCACTTACCTGTTTGAACTTCTCCCCAAAATTTGGTTTCGATTGGTCAATGTATCAGTTTTAGAGGGTATAAAAGACGAGAATACGGAAGTCAGTGAATTTTATATATAGACTATTTTGAACCTTTAGGTATATCCAGGTACCTTCGGCTTCCATTTTGTTCCATTTTGTTTGAAATCTTTTTATTAAGAACGTAAATGTTATTCAATAAACTGAAACAACCTCAATAACATTCGAGACCAAATTTCTTTTAATTGTCATCTCCTTTCAGGACGTGGACGATAACGGCTTTCTACAATTTTCTATCCTTCATAATTCTTTATAATTTTCCCCTTACTCTATCGCCAATCCCTATTCTAACTCCCATTTACACAAGTGCATTAGATAGGAGGTTACTTGATGTTTAGCTCTGATTCACATACGTCATATTCTCCAAGCCTTCCTTCCTCGTTATATCCCTAAGTACTTTTTTTATAATCATATCGCCCCAAACAAGGCATTTTATTGCCGCTGTTTTGCAGGGGGTTACATAGGAGGAATGTTATGAGAAAAAGTGACAGGTTATAGGATGGTGTCAGGAAGTGGGTAAGAGAAAGATGAGAATACTGATGAGAGTGGAATGGATGGAGGAAGGAGCATGAGAGAAAGGATACAGGTTATAGGAGATGACTATTGACTTTAAATTTAAATTCTTGGAGATTGTAACTGTCAGGGAAGCAAGTAAATGAAAAGAAATGTCACAGGCGGGAAGTGCGAGAAAAAAGCTGATGGAGTAGAATTTGCGTTTACATTTTATTGTTTTCACAGTAAAAGGGTGGGACCTAGTTGCTAATCTTGTTGCTCGAGTACATTCAAATATAGGGGGCACCAGTGAGCTAAGTTCATCGGAGCAGAAGCCGTGAAAGTATTTGTAGAAGAGACACAGGGAAGCCACATTGCGCCGGTGAGAAAGTGACTGTATGCGAGCTGCCAAGTTGGGATCTATCACTTTACAAATTCTCCGTTGGATTTGGTCAAGGATACTTGGGTGGATAGCAGGAGCACCTGGCCAGATATGGCAGCAGTATTCAATGCACGGGTGGATGGTAGATTTATATATGTGCAGGATTGTTTCAGGTGTAAAAAAAAAACAAAAAAAACTCCCTGGCCCTACACAGAGAACCGACTTTCTTAGCAACAGATTTAGCTATGGATTCCATATAGTAATTCAACTGGTGGTCTGTTGTGAGAGTTAAGTCGAGGAGACGCAATGTTTTGCTTTCAGAGAGACTAGCCTGAGTCATGTTAATGGGGGTGGGTAGGAGCGATTGTCTGTGATGGTTAATAGATAACTTCCAACTCTCTCTTTCTGATGATAAATGTAAGCGTACTTATGTTTCCACTTTCATCAATCACCGCCATTTTTAACGACTGATATTACATAACAGTTCAGATCTTTTACTGTTGTAGATTTTAAACTAAAGCGAATCCTAATTGAACACTTGCCGTAACACAACGCTTATCAAGCACATCCTTTAGATCTAGATTTGGTCTAGTGAGTATGTTCCTCACTAGGTGCCGCGTTATTTCGTGTCCGGAAAATGATTAAGTTAAGCTTATAAATAATTCTCCTCGATTCCGGTTTGGAGAAACCCAAAACGAGGCTGTTTTCAGATATGATGTTACTCGGACACCAAGTGATTATTATCTATTATCTGATGTAACGTGGGCCATATATCTAAATATCCCCCTCTTTCGGTTTAGCAGATGATTGTCTTTTACGATCAGACAATGATCTAAACAGCCAACAGTACAGAAAGGGAACTTAATATTATATAGACGCAAAGGGATGAGAAGACGGCACTCTTTCATATCTGGATAGCTTTTCCGCAGTCATTTATTTGAACAGTCGCATCATCCATTATGATCAGGTCCTGGTATCATGTTACGCAATACAAATGTAAGAAGACATTAAGGACGAAAAGGAAAATTTCTTACCTTTTTTTTCCTTCTCTTCAATATTCTTTCAATATTCATATCTTTTCACATTTATTGTTTTTGTTTTAATTCCCTCTTTTCTGAAAATTTGTTTTTTTCTTTCGTTCCTTCTTTATTTCGTTAATTTTTTAATTTTCCGTTCATTTATTTTCGCTTTTGTTCGTTGTTTTTCGTTCCTTCAATTTTTTCTCGTTCAATCTTTTTTTGCTTATTCCTTCTTCGTTCATAACTTTCTTGTTCATTCCTTTTTTCTCGTTCATTCTTTTTTGGCTTATTCCTTCTTCGTTCATAACTTTTTCGTTCATTCCTTTTTTCTCGTTCTTTTTTTTTTTCGCCTATTCCTTCCTCGTTAATAACTTTCTTGTTCATTCCTTTTTTCTCGTTCATTCTTTTTTGGCTTATTCCTTCTTCGTTCATAACTTTTTCGTTCATTCCTTTTTTCTCGTTCTTTTTTTTACGCCTATTCCTTCCTCGTTAATAACTTTCTTGTTCATTGCTTTTTTCTCGTTCATTCTTTTTTGGCTTATTCCTTCTTCGTTCATAACTTTTTCGTTCATTCCTTATTTTCTCATTCATTTTTTTTTCGCCTATTCCTTCTTCATTCATAACTTTTTCGTTCATTCCTTTTTTTCTCATTCATTTTTTTTCGCCTATTCCTTCTTCGTTAATAACTTTTTCGTTCATTCCTTTTTTTCTCATTCATTTTTTTTCGCCTATTCCTTCTTCATTCATAACTTTTTCGTTCATTCCTTTTTTCTCGTTCTTTTTTTTTTCGCCTATTCCTTCCTCGTTAATAACTTTCTTGTTCATTCCTTTTTTCTCGTTCATTCTTTTTTGGCTTATTCCTTCTTCGTTCATAACTTTTTCGTTCATTCCTTTTTTCTCGTTCTTTTTTTTTCGCCTATTCCTTCCTCGTTAATAACTTTCTTGTTCATTGCTTTTTTCTCGTTCATTCTTTTTTGGCTTATTCCTTTTTCGTTCATAACTTTTTCGTTCATTCCTTATTTTCTCATTCATTTTTTTTTCGCCTATTCCTTCTTCATTCATAACTTTTTCGTTCATTCCTTTTTTTCTCATTCATTTTTTTCGCCTATTCCTTCTTCGTTAATAACTTTTTCGTTCATTCCTTTTTTTCTCATTCATTTTTTTTCGCCTATTCCTTCTTCATTCATAACTTTTTCGTTCATTCCTTTTTTTCTCATTCATTTTTTTTCGCCTATTCCTTCTTCGTTAATAACTTTTTCGTTCATTCCTTATTTTCTCATTCATTTTTTTTTTCGCCTATTCCTTCTTCATTCATAACTTTTTCGTTCATTCCTTTTTTTCTCATTCATTTTTTTTCGCCTATTCCTTCTTCGTTAATAACTTTTTCGTTCATTCCTTTTTTTCTCATTCATTTTTTTTCGCCTATTCCTTCTTCATTCATAACTTTTTCGTTCATTCCTTTTTTCTCGTTCTTTTTTTTTTTCGCCTATTCCTTCCTCGTTAATAACTTTCTTGTTCATTCCTTTTTTCTCGTTCATTCTTTTTTGGCTTATTCCTTCTTCGTTCATAACTTTTTCGTTCATTCCTTTTTTCTCGTTCTTTTTTTTTCGCCTATTCCTTCCTCGTTAATAACTTTCTTGTTCATTGCTTTTTTCTCGTTCATTCTTTTTTGGCTTATTCCTTTTTCGTTCATAACTTTTTCGTTCATTCCTTATTTTCTCATTCATTTTTTTTTTCGCCTATTCCTTCTTCATTCATAACTTTTTCGTTCATTCCTTTTTTCTCATTCATTTTTTTCGCCTATTCCTTCTTCGTTAATAACTTTTTCGTTCATTCCTTTTTTTCTCATTCATTTTTTTTCGCCTATTCCTTCTTCATTCATAACTTTTTCGTTCATTCCTTTTTTTCTCATTCATTTTTTTTCGCCTATTCCTTCTTCGTTAATAACTTTTTCGTTAATTCCTTTTTTTCTCGTTCATTTTTTTCGCCTACTTTCTTCTTCGTTCATAACTTTCTTGTTCATTCCTTTTTTCTCGTTCATTCTTTTTTGGCTTATTCCTTCTTCGTTCATAACTTTTTTGTTCATTCCTTTTTTTTTCTCGTTTATTCTTTTTTAGCTTATTCTTTCTTCGTTCATATCTTTTTCGTTAATGGCATTTTTTGTTCATTCATTCTTTTTTCGTCCATTCTGTTTTATTTTTTTTCATTGTTTTTCGTCTATGTTTTCTTTTTTTGTTCATTCCTTCCTTTTTCGTTCATTCTTTTTTCCCATTCATTCTTCGTTCATGAAGCTTTTGTTCATTTCTTCTTTTTAAATACATTTATACTTTTTTCGTTTATTCCGTTTTAACTTTGTTCATTGGTTTTCGCTCATTCTTTTTTTTTTCGTTAATTCATTTTTTATTCATCACTTTTTGTCCATATTTTTCTTTCGTTTCTTCTTATTTTCTTCATTCATAGTTTTTCGTTCACTCCTTTTTTGTTCATTGTTTTTCGTTGGTTCTTTCTTTTTTCGTTAATTCTTTTTCATTCATTCATTCTTCGTTTATAACCTTTTCCTTCATTCCTTCTTTTTATCACTCAGTCATTCTACTTTTTTTCATTAATTCCTTCTTCTTTTTTGTTTATTTCTTCTTTTTTGTTCATAATTTTCTTTTTTGCGTTAATTCAGTCTATTTTTTGTTCATTGTTTTTCGTTCATTTCTTCATCGTTCGTAACTTTTTCCTTTCTTCTTTCTTCTTCGTTCAAAATGTAGATATTCTGTTTTTAATCAAACGGTATATTTACATATTTATTTCTACCGGCCTGATTATTTACGATAAATTTTATGCGAAAATGTGCGAATGACGCACGAGTATCAACTAATAATAATGTTCAAACAAATAATTTCAATATGTCCGTTGTTAAAACTATTTCGTGAATCTTCGGGATTTTCCGTAACATTGTATGTTTACATTTGTTGACATATACATTTCAGAGCAGAAATGGTTATTTGCGCAGAATCTAAAATTGTGTTACATAGGCTTGATTTGACTTCGTTTAGACTGTGGTATCATTCGCCGTCGAGTGGTTTAAAACGCACCAGATCAATTGATGGCTTCCCCTATGTTGATAGAGGCATGGCTCCGGGTCCGGGCCGATCCGTGCAATCATAGTGAAAATCCGGGCAAGAAAAAATGTCTTCGTCAGAAATCAAACTAAACAATTCACAAAGAAAGAAAGAAAGAAAGAAAGAAAGAAAGAAAGAAAGAAAACTTCCGAATGAACGCAGTAAAAATCTATTTGTTTATTTATTAATTTTGGGAGAAAAGACTGGTTATACTCAGAAAGCCCGAACTCGATTTCCTGCTTTCGTTCACGTTCTGTGCTTAATTTCCATTGGAATAGCCGAAAAAATCCGAAAAAATCAGTTTCTGGAAACGGATGACGTCATCATATTGTCAACTAATAAATCCGGGCAATTTTCTCTGTGCCCGGTGTTTTTTTAGCATCAGCTACGGCCCTGGAGAGGTAGCAGGTTCGAATCCTGCCGAATGACTCCCACTTTCGTACAAAATTTATCGTAAATAATCAGGTCGGTAGAAATAAATATACTGTTTGATTAAAAACAGAATATCTACTCAAATACGATTATCGACTAAAAATAATGTTCAACAAATAATTTCAATATATATATATATATTGACAAACAACAATGTAGGGTTAACGATATTTACATACACAGATAACTTTTATCTTTGATTTGTCTAACTCTCGATCTAGAGACCTCTCTTTATAAAAAAAAGGATTCCTTGTCTATAGATTTTCATTCGCAGATTAACTGAATTCATTTATTAATAGCCACAACCACGTCGTCGAATATGACCAGCACAAAATGTCATTGTAAGATTTAGATGTACTTTGAACGGGTATGGTCATTCATCAGCTTAATATCTAAACTTATGGAACTGTGTGTGTGTGTGTGTGTGTGTGTGTGTGTGTGTCCGTTACCTATAGACTCCGAAACGGCTGAATCGATTTTCTTGAAAATGTACACAGTTATACTAGAAGCGTCTGCGAGTGTTCTTAGCTAGGTTTTGTGTCAAGGTATCCCCGATAAATATCGAAAATCGATAATCGAGAAAATCGGGTTATAGAAGGAGTCGTCCGATTTTAATCAAATTTGATACACTCATAGACAAAGACATAAGAAACGATATTCAGAAGTTTCAAGGTTGCAGTTCTTACAATAGTGCAGAAAATCGATAATATATATAAAAGGCAAGATGTTTGTATGTGTGTCTGTTTATCTGTCTGTATGTCCTTTATGCAAATCCACAATTTTTATCCGATTCTCACCAAACTTCGTACAAATATTCTTTAGGCTGAGTCTGAGCTCCAGGACCATGGATTAATTTTAAAACTTTCATTACACCCGGGCAACGCCGAGCTATACTGCTAGTTAATTATAACGGAATGTTAATAAATAGGCTACACAATAATTACTCTTCAAACGCACTTTTAACATATGACCAGTATCTGCAAAACCTATAATTAAAGAATGTAAGATCCAGACATTTGCCAATGATGTAACGCAACATTCAGTCAGTTAATTGCCATACGTGATACATTCTTGGGCGATCACGTCTTGAAAAAGACATGACTGACTAGACAGAAGATTATCCCGAAGTAGGTTGCCATTGCTTTCTGCGGTAGACTGGTCGCAAGCCAAGGCTATAGAACCCACTCTGTCCTGTTATTTGACTCATAGCTAGAGGGGGAAGAGATGTATTATATTATTATGTAGTAACTAGTGGGGGATCAGTTTATTACTTCATAACAATATAAAACTGATCCCCCACTTTATGCCCAGTAGAAACCTTAATCATGGTTTCAACTATTATATTCATTCAGTCGGTTAAGTGCCATACATGATACACACTTGGGCGATCATGTCTTGAAAGAGACATGACTGACTGGGCAGAAGATTATCCCGCTGTAGGTTGCCATTGCTTTCTATAGTAGACAGGTTGCAAGCCAAGGCTATAGAATCCAATCCGTTCTATTATTTAACCCTTAACTGGAGGGAAGAGATGGATTAATATCTTTCTCAAGGGTATTTGTGCGCAAGTGAATGCAAGGAATTCGTCACCGATTTATCGCTCCGAGTCGATATCCACTGCACCACAACACATATCATAATGCAACATCACACATTCAATTCCAACATGCGATATATTTGTCATGAAATTAAATTGTATGTTTGTTAGCAAAATATCCATCCCAACAAGCAAATTAAAAATTGGAGATACCAAAATCAAGCAAGTGCTACAACTGAAATACCTGTATGCTGGGGAGACCATGGACCGAGCAAGAGAGCAAAGATGAGGTGTTGGAGAGGATGCAAAACAGAAAAGAACTTATACTTAACATCAGGAAGAGACAGTTGAGGTACCTGGGACACGTAATGAGGAAGTTGGGTTTGAATAATCCTTCTCCTGGGACACGTAATGAGGAAGGTGGGTTTTAACACTCCTTCTCCTGGGACTCGTAATAAGGAAGGTGGGTTTGAATAATTCTTCTCCTTAGACACGTAATGAGGAAGGTGGGTTTGAATATTCCTCCTTGGACACATAATGAGGAAGGTGGGTTTTAATACTCCTTCTCCTTGGACACATAATGAGGAAGGTGGGTTTGAATACTCCTTCTCCTGGGACACATAATGAGGAATGTAGGTTTAAATACTCGTTCTCCTGGGATACATAATGAGGAAGGTGGGTTTAAATTTAAACTCTTTCTTTCTCCTGGGACATGTAATGAGGAAGGTGGGTTTTAATACTCCTTCTCCTTGATCACGTAATGAGGAAGGTGTGTTTAAATACTCCTTCCCCTGGGACACGTAATGAAGAAGGTGGGTTTGAATTCTCCCTCTCCTGGACACGTAATAAGGAAGGACCTATTACATTGTAGATTTTTCTTTTGATTTTTGTCAAGAAACTCGAGATGAATAACAGTAGCACTCGACCAGATATGGCAACAGTATACAATGCCCGGATGAATGGTAGATTTATGAATGAAGCTGAAAGAAAGGACTACATAATCTACAAGAAAACTGAACGCATGGCCATCAGTAATAAGAGGAGCCCAAAATGCCAACCACAGGCCGGAGATACTAAAATCAAAGAAGTACAGAAATTTAAGTGTTCTAAAAGAGGGCGAAAAGTACAACACTGAGATCCGAAGGCGTATTGGGATGGCCAAGGATGCATTCCAGAAGCAGAGTATTGTGAAACAACGCATAGAGTACTGAAATGTTATGTGATCTCTGCCCTTCAATATGACAGCGAATGCTGAACAGTCTCACCAAAGAGAAAGGAAAAACTTGAAACAACCAAAATCTGGTTTTACAGAAGGATGCTGAGGATACTGTGGAACAACAAACAGAAGGAAATTCCACAGTGCGAGAAAAGAAACTGTTGGGGTAGGAGTAGTGGTTGTATTAACTATTTATAGGCATAAGGGTGGGACCTAGATGCCAACCAAGTAACGATCTTAAATTTATGTCGGGACACCAGGGAAAAAAGCTCGTCAGAGCAGTTGCCATGAAAATATGTCGGTGAGAAAATGACTGAAGTCGAGATGCCAAGTCAGGACCTATTACATTGCAGATTTTTCTTTGGATTTTTGTCAAGAAACTCGAGATGAATGACAGAAGCACCCGATCTGATATGGCAACAGTATTCAATGCCCGGATGAATGGTAGATTTGTGAATGAAGCTGAAAGAAAGGACTACATAATCTACAAGAAAACTGAACGCATGGCCATCAGTTATAAGAGGAGCCCAAAATGCCAACCACAGGCCGGAGATACCAAAAACAAACTAGTACAGAAATCTAAGTACCAGAGAAATGTTCAAACAGAGGAAGGAAAGTGCGACACTGAGAACTGAAGGCGTATTGGCATGGCCAATGATGCATTCCAGAAGCTGAATAGATTATTGTGTGACAGGAAGATTTCGCTGGAAACAAAGAAGAGAGTACTGGATTGTTATGTGATGTCTTGAAGCAACCGATGCTGAGGATACTATGGACCAACATATGCGCAACGACGAGGTTTTGGAGTGGATGAAAATGAAAAGGAAACTGATACTTAACATGAAGAAAATACAACTGAAGTTTCTGGAACATATAATGAGGAAGGAGAGCTTGGAGAATCTGATACTCTCAGGACAGATAATAGAAAAAAGAGACAAGGAATAGCAACAAGTGAAGTATTTGATTTGGTTGAGGAAATGGATGGTAGAGCAGAATTTGGGAAGGGTAACAAGAGAAAGGGTGTCAAGAGCTACAAGGGATAGGGCAATGTGGAAGGCCACGATCGCCCACGTCCTGAAGTGAAAAAGCACATAGAAGAAGAATAATCGGTGAATTGGATATTGATCCAATAGCACCGGTTTGAAATCTTTCGCATTCCATTTTCTCTTGGAATCTTTTCTTTGGGTGTTTGCCGTCGGGCAAGGGTAAAGAAACTCGTCGCGTAGAATTGTTAAAAAGAGTCGACAAAGATGATGATTTTCTCGATTTGATTTCTGCTACTGTTTTGTACCACCTCCCAATCCACCAAAAAATATTAAAAAAACAAAAAAAAAAAAAACGTTATTGATTATGAGATTCTAATACCGTAGAGAGATAGAAGAATGTTCTGCATATATGAATGTGGGGAACGTATTGTCTGCAACATTGCCCCAGAATCAATGCAGAAATGAAATCGATCAACTTGGAAATTGTAGTCATGACGCGAAATACAAATAATAAGTGAAAGTATATTAAAAAAAAATAAAAGAATGGACTTTTAGAAGTGGTCTCGTTTGGACACGAATCAGCGCATTATACAAGAGGTATATTCAATAGGTTTTTCTTTTCTTTTCTCTCTTTCTTTCTCAATAAATTCAAATCGCTCTATTCATATAAGTATAATCATATCGATCTTTTCTTCTCAATTTATTCATATCTGTCTCTCTTTCTTTGTAAATGTCCCGGTGCTACAGTTTATCCATGTCTATCACAATTTGTTCACATCTATCTATCTATCTATCTATCTATCTATCTATCTATCTATCTATCTATCTATCTATCTATCTACTCTATCGTTCATATCTATCTATCTATCTATCTATCTATCTATCTATCTATCTATCTATCTATCTATCTCATCTCACTCTGTTCATCTCAATCTAGCAATTTATCTCTGTTCATATTTATCTATATATGAAGTTCATTCATATCTTTCTGCCTATATTTCTATCATTATGTTCGCTATCTATCTATCTATCTATCTATCTAGCTAGCTAGCTAGCTAGCTAGCTAGCTATCTACTAGCAGTATAGCCCGGCGTTGCTCGGGTGTAATGAAAGCTTTAAAACTAATTCATGGTCCTGGAGCTCAGACTCTTTGGACGTTGGCACGAAAGACTAAAAAGCAATAGTTGTTTCCAGTTAAAGCGAAACCGTAGACTGAAAGAAAAATGAATGGATGCAAGTCAGATTTTGATTTCATGGTATCGATATTAAATAAGTTTTTTCGTCGTAAACTGAATGTCGAAGGCTAAATCAGTCCTCTGAGTAAATGGTATCATGGCTGAGACTAAGAACTACAATTATACCTACTTAGAGCCAAACCCAAAGCAAAAACTACAATAAAAGGGCTGAAAAAATACAGACATACAGACAGATAAACAGACACACACACAAACATCTTGACTTTTATATATATATATTCTCGATTTTCTGCACTAGTGTACGAAATACAACCTTGAAACTTCAGAATATCGTTTCTTATGTCTTTGTCTATGAATGCATCAAATTTGATTAAAATCGTACCACTCCTTCTATAACCCGATTTCTCGATTATCGATTTTCGATATTTATCGGGGGTGTCTCGACACAAAACCTAGCTAAGAACACTCGCAGACGCTTATAGTACAACTGTGTTAATTTTCAAGAAAATCGGTTCCGCTGTTTCGGCGATAACAGACACACACACATAGACAAAGTTCCATTTATAAATATGTTTAGATCTATCTCAGTCTGTTCATATCTATCTATCTATCTATCTATCTATCTATCTATCTATTTTATCTGTTCGTTTTCAGGGGTTTAAGTTGTGCTTACAAAAATAACCGCAAAACTGTGTTGCTAAAAATTACTGTAAATGTTTCTTTTTGATTTTATATATACACTGATCAAAGAAATTAGTGGAACACTTCGAAAACACATCAGATCTAAACAGGGGAAGAATGATCTTGAATATCTTTCCTGATAATTAGTAGGTGATGTATTAGTAACAAAATGATGCCACACAATTTGATAGAAATGAAAATGATCACCCTATAGAAGGGGGAAATCAAAGACACTCAAAAATTAAAAGTAAAAAAATGATGCAGCAGACTGGTCCATTTTGCCAAAATGTCATTTAGAAACTCAAAATGATTATCAGTAGTTTGTGTGTCCGCCACGTGCTTGTACGCATGCCTGACAACGTTGGGGCATGCTCCTAATGAGACGACGGATGGTGTCCTGGGGGATCTCCTTCCAGATCTGAACCAGGGCATCACTGAGCTCCTGGACAGTCTGAGGGGCAACCTGGTGGTACCGGACGAACCTAAACATAATGTCCCGTAGATGTTCTATTAGGTTTTAGGTCAGGTGAACGTGGGAGCCAGTCAATAGTATCAATTCCTTCTTCCTCCAGGAACTGCATGCATACTCTAGCCACATGAGGTCGGGCATTGTCGTGGACCAGGAGGAACCCAGGTCCCACTTCACCAACGTAGGTTATGACAATTGGTTCAAGAATTTCATCCCGATACCTAATAGCCGTCAATGTACCATTATCTAACCTGTAGAGCTCTGTGCGTTCATCCAGGGATATACCTCTCCAAACCATCACTGACCCATCACCAAACCGGTCATGCTGAATGCTGTTGCAGGCAGCATAACGTTCACCACGGCATCTCCAGATACTTTCACGTCTGTAGCATGTGCTCAGATTGAATCTGCTCTCATCGGTGAAGAGCACAGGGCGCCAGTGGCGTAGCTGCCAATTATGGTGATCTATGGCAAATACCAATCGAGTTCTATGGGGATGGGCAGTGAGCACAGGGCCACACTCATGGGGCCTGTTTTTGATTGTTTGGTCAGAAACATTAACACTGGTGGCCTGCTGGTGTTCATTTTGTAGGGCTCTGGCAGTGCTCATTCTGTTCCTCCTTGTACAAAGGCGCAGATAGCGATCCTGCTGCGGGTTTAAGGATCTTCTACGGCCCTCTCCACCTCTCCTGGAATCTCCTCCATGCCCTTGAGACTGTGCTGGGAGACACAGCAAACCTTCTTGTGCCATCCTAGAGGAGTTGCACTATCGTGCAACCTCTGTAGCGTCCAGGTACCGCACCATGCTATCAACAGAGATGTTGATCCAAGACAAATGAAAAACTACAGCAGTAGTAAGTCAGTCAGTAAAAAATCAACCAAAAGAGATACGAAGGGAATATAAGTATCAATGGCCTCAACCACTCCTGTTTGGTGGGGGATGTCTCATTGTTACCCCTCGGAAGCACCTGTTGTTGATTTCATTAACAACAAAGCAGCTGAAACTGATTAACAACCCCCTCTGCTACTTAACTGACCACATTCAAAAAGTTTGACTGATAGGTTGCTATATTCTGATTAAAAAATGTTCCCCTAATATTTTTGAGTTGTGTGTGTGTGTATATATATATATATATATATATATATTCCATTTTAAACGAGTTATTTTACTACCCGGGTTTCTACCATGAGTGGTGTCTTCAGGCAGAAAAATTAGAAATTATGATATACCCAAATAAAGACCAACTGTTAAATGAAAGAACAGAAATTATGACTAAATGCATCCACACTAAGAAATACCTCTTATGTTCGTACAACCATGGATGAAAACGCCATAATCCGTTTTAATTTAAACAATGCGCGTTCATAAATTCCCTGCCACGTGAACGTTCAAATAAAACACCGTTACAAGATTGTTCTTAAAAAGAAAAACGGTTAAAGGTAAAATCAGTTATTAAAAGTCGCCCGAAGACACCACCCGTAGTAGAAACCTGGGTAGCGAAATAACTCGTTTAAAAATGGAAAATATTAAAAAGTTCTACAATATAATTGTATCGAACACTTTTTAATACTAATGTGTACTTGTCTAACCCTATTAGGACCAAAAACTAAGTATTAAACAATATATATATATATATATATAGTCATCCGCAGACAGATTTGTTTCGCTGTATCACACCTCATCAGTACGGTTAGATAGCCGATTGCTTTTTACTCAGGATTGAAACCCGATTGTGCATTTTGGAAACAATCCCTCTTTTATACACGTTTCGTCACAGATGACAGACAAGTTACAGCGATTAATCTTTCTATCAAATGTTTCTTGTTTTCATATCAGTCTTTACTTTTCTGAACTCAAAGTGTGTAAAAAACTGTATGATAATTTTGCCTATTCGAGCGCTTTTGTCTATTTTTTAGACATTAATAAGGTCGAGTTTTATTTTTTTTGATTAAATATATGTGACTAAAGGTATAGGAATGATTTATTTTCCGGAAACGGTCAGCACGTTGTGGCCGTGATCGTAGTTCATGTTAACGATGGCTTTTCATTTTTTATTATTAGGTCTTCCATCATTTTTACCTTCATTTTTTTTTTTTACATGTGCGTGAGGCTATTATACTTATATTTTCTACACGTGTGTTTCGGATGGAATCTAGTTTTTTTTTTTCAATGAGTCGTAATGGAGCTATGGTTTTGTAGATGCAATGTCATTCGTCTAGACAGGCATATAGTATTGTGACCAATATAATTATCTATGAGCTTAGTTTGGTCAGGAAAGCAGTTTCTCTAGGAGAATTTGAACTTGTAAATAATGTCAGTTATTTATAGTTTTGATTTTTTGTTGTTAACTTTTATGATAAGCTTAGCCGTTTTAATTTTTTTTGTAATAGATGATTTAATTGTGTCGTTCTTGTCGACTGGGTTTCTAAAAGAAATTTCGTCTTGCTTATAGTTGGCATGTAGTTGGCTTTTTTTAAAGATATGAATCTTATTACTTTTATCTGTATATTTAGTATCATTTTAATCTAATCTGGTGGTCGATGAGGTAGTTAAGAAAACCATGCCTGTTTTATATTATTGAGTTCTTCTAGGAAAAGTGGACGAAAGGACGAATTCCCGTGTCCTCTTTTAATATATATATATATATATATATATATATATATATATATATATATATATTAATTGAGCAATATATATATTGAGCGGGTATAATGATAATATACACGCTAAAAAGTCTGCCCATAGCCCAGAGGTAGAATCGCCGACTGACGCCAATTAAAAGCAATCGGAGTCTAACCGTACTGATGATCTGTGATACAGTGAAACAGATCTCTCTGCGGATATATATATATATGACTATTTACGCTCTCAAACCCTGATTGAGCACTCTGGAAGTATGGTAGACTTTGAAAAACAGTAGCTACTCTGGCATCTACGCATCGTTCATTCAGCAATGAATTAGAACACTCTCAGCTATTGGGCGTGTAAAATGATAATATACACGCTAAAAGGTCTGCTTTCTTCTACCTAGCGCCCGTAGCTCAGAGGTAGAATCGCCGACTGACGCCAATTCAGTCGGGTTTCAATCCTTGGTAAAAAGAAAAGTAATCGGCTGTCTAACCATACTGATGAGCTGTAATACAGCAAAACAGGTCTGTCTGCGGATGACTATATATATATATATAATTCCAGGTGAAGAGAACTCAAGGTTCTACTATTTTGAGTGCCTCGGCCATTATTTTAATATGAACAGTGCTCAATATAATAAATATTATAGAGCTTAATTTAATTGTATAGTTATAAATTAATTGTATATTGCGACACGGAAATTTCTATGTTTCGAGATAGATTCTCATCATCAGGCAATGTTTGATGTTGGTTATGCAGATGATTTACATTTAAATGATAAAAACCTTTGATTTGCTCTTTTGTTATTTAAATGCAAATCATCCGCACAACCAACATCAAACATTGCCTGATGAAGGGAATCTATCTCGAAACATAGAAATTTCCTTGTCGCAATGTACAATTAATTCATAACTATATAATTATATATATATATATGTGTGTGTGTGTGTGTGTGTGTGTGTGTGTGTGTGTGTGTGTGTGTGTGTGTGTGCACGTGCACGTGCACGCGTGCCATCTTATTCTCTACATTATGCCACAAGAAGTGTAATAGGATTGCCGCTTTTCCTGATGGTGTTGACTGTTTTATTCATTTTATCTGATGTTTAAATACTGTAATTATTAATTTGCACTCGTCAAATTATCTTGCCAATTCTATCTGGCGGCTCCTTGAAAATACTTACCGGTGCTCAGCTTAATCTAATCAGACACAAGACAAGTGCGTTGAATCAGTTGTCTTACAGAGTTAGACACGTATGCCTTGCATGCAAGTTATCTTGCTTCGGCGTTTTCTTTTTCTTTTTCTTTTTTTTTCTTTCTTTCTTTTTTTTTTTTTTTCATTGGAATGATTACGACAGCCACCCCGGGTGAACTTGCTGTTATATAACAGCCCGAATGTCGTCAGAAATATGTACGAATGAAAGTTAACAAGAAAACGACGTCGCCAGTTATCGCAGATAACACACATGCTGCATTTGAGGCGATACGAAGTCCCCTCCACAGCCGCTAAAAACAACTTAAACATGCAAAGTCAACCTATCAGTTAATCTAATTTTACCTCGAGGCCGTAGACTAATTGTATTTGTACCGAACCGAACTTAATAATTACTTCCAGGATTTAGCAACAAAGATTTAGGAGAGGCTTCTATGCCTATGGTAGCCTCTCGAATGTTTCGTAAGACTCGTACGTAAGCGACATGTTTTCCTGCATCGAGTGCTGGAAAAGACCTGAAACAAAATTACTGTATTTGCCAAATGACGCGGATTAAAAAAGAAGGTACCTCCACTTTTTCGGCATAAATTTTCGATACCTAAGTTTAAAATGAAATTTTTAAAATGAAAAAACTTCTTGAAGATTTCATTTTAGATTTAATTAAAAGCTTAATGATTGAATTTATTATTTCCATTAAGTAAAAATTCTGGTGTATTTCAGATAGAAATTACATAAATTGGAAGGTCACATTTAATTTTGATTTCTTAAAATTTTCTTAAAAGCGGCCATTTTCTTAATTTTAAGAAATTTGTAAACAAACAAAACTTCATCGATTTTAAAAATATTTAAAAAAATTTCTGACACTTTATTTTAGTAAAATTAGAAAATTGAAAGTTAAATTAATCTGATTTTAAAGAAGTGTTACTTAGTTATAGCATAAAAAGGTAATATACAACCAATTATTAACGATTGGTCGTGTTCATCTGATCGAAATTTGACCGAGTGTTAAATGACGTGGCATTGACAGCTTTCTACGCATGAACATAAAAGGAATTTTCATAAATCTGAGGAAAGGGACAAAACTCTTAAATTACGTAACCTTTTCATAATAATGGCAATTTTAGTCAACCATACATTAAAATAAGGAACGTATTAAGTAAATAAAAATTATTTTAAAAGTAGTTGCGCACCTCGACGTTTAATAATCTTTGCAATTTTGGACTCGTTTGGATGTGCGTTGTGGTGCAGTGGATGTCGACTCGGAGCGAGAAATCGGGAAGCCGAGTTCGAATTCCAGTCGAATTCCTTGCATTCACTTACTCGCAAATACCCTTGGGAAAGGTATTAATCGGCCTCTTCCCTCCAATTATGGGTTAAATAATAGGACAGATTGGGTTCTATAGCCTTGGTCGGCAACCAGTCTACCGCATGAAAGCAATGGCAACCTACTGCGGGACAATCTTCTGCCCAGTCAGTCATGTCTCGAAAGAGACATGATCGCCCAAGCGTGTATCACGTATGGCACTTAACTGACTGACTGAACATAATAGTTGAACATATGATTAAGGCCCCTACTGGGCATAAAGTGGGGGATCAGTTTTATATTGTTATGAAGTAATAAACTGATCCCCCACTAATTACTACATAATAATATAATACAGCTCTTCCCCTTCTAGCTATGAGTCAAATAACAGGACAGATTGAGTTATATAGCCTTGGTCGGCAACCAATCTACCGCAGAAAGCAATGGCAAACTACTGCGGGATAATTTTCTGCCCAGTCAGTCATGTCTCTTCCGAGACATGATCGCCAAAGCGTGTATCACGTATGGCACTTAACTGACTGAAGTTTCGTTTCGACCTGATACTGACTGGCCAGATAGAGGAAGGCAGCGGATAACATATTTGCAGGGCCTGATCAGGTGGATGACGGAATGGGGGTTGCCAGGAGTAACAGGAGCAAACATACTAAGAGCCACAAGGGATATGGAGACGTGGAGAGCCATGATCGCCTACGTCCTGAAGGGACAGGGCACATAGAAGAAGAAGAAGAAATTTCGTTTCCACTTAATTATTATATAACCTCCAGGGAACAAACAAATACAGAAATTTACACGATTTTAAAATATTATAAATTATTTTAATTAAAATGTAAATAGCTTGAAAAAATTCTTGTAAAAATTCACTATTCATCAAAATTTTTTTATTTCTTCAGACAATAATGTCCTTAATATTAATTATTTACCAAAGCAATTAAAAGCTTTTCTAATTAAGTAATATCGTAGTTTTATTGGGTTTATTGACTTTATTATTTTTTAATCCATAGCAAATTTTCATTTATTTACGCACTAATTTATAAATCAACTACTTTTTTTTTTATATCTCCAGAAACTCCTACTTTTAACAAAAAAAAAATTGTCAGGGAACAAAATGTGCGAAATTTCATGAAATTAAGTAAGGGGTGGGGTAACACATTTAAATTTTTTTTTTTACCAATGTTTTCTCAAAAAAATATTTATGAAAATAATTTCATTCATTTGTGAATAAGTCTTGAAAATTTCATTAAAATTGGACAATTATTTGATTTTTACAAGAATTTCCAAATTAATGTGTTTTCCACGAAAAAAAAAATGCGCCAAAAAAACAATGTTAATCGTTGGAGTAGGCGATGACGTAAGCAAAACAAGATATTAACCAAAATTGCGAACGTGTTAGAAAGGATTAAAAAAATTAAAAAAAATAATTACAAAAATACTTTGGTCTTCTAAATAATAACATGAACATTTTGACGATAAAACTTTATTTTCGTTAAGTTTGTGGCCTTTTTCATTACGCTATGCTGTTTTTCCAGCAAATTAGTACCTAAAAAATACCTGGGAAGTGTTCTAAAAGAAGACAGAAAGTGTGACACAGCGATCCGAAGGCGAATTGGCATGGCGAAGGAAACATTCCAGAAGTTGAGTAAAGTATTAAGAAACGGGACAATTTTGCTAGAAACAAAGAGAGTACTGGATTGCTATGTGTTGTCAGTTCTTCAATATGGCAGTGAATGCTGAACAATATCATTAAAGATGAAAGAAAAACTTGAATCAGTTGAAATGTGGTTCAACAGAAGCATGCTGGCTATAAAGTGGGGGATAAATTTCATATTAAAATCAACATATAAACTGACCCCTCACTTTGTGTTCACAGCAGTTTCTATACATTTATGTTCCTGAGATGCAAAAGCACAAGAATGCATTCCAGGAGCTGAGCAGAATATTAAGAAATAGGACAATTTCGCTAAAAACAAGGACGGGAGTACTGGATTTCTACGTGCTGTCCGTCCTTCAAAATGGCAGTGAATTCTGGACAATATAATCAAAAATGAAGGAAAAACTTGAAGCAACTGAAATGTGGTTCTACAGAAGGATGCTGCGAATATCATGGATCGAGTATGTGAGCAATGATGAGGTCTTGGAAATGATGGAAACAAAAAGGAAATCAATACTGAGCATCAGGAAGAGACGGCTGAGGTTCCTGTGACATGCAATGAGGAAGGAGGGCTTGGAGAACCTGATGCTAACAGGCCAGATAAAGGGGAAAAAGAGACAGGGGGAAAGCAACGGAAAATATATTTGAAGGACCTAATCAGATGGATGACAGAACGAGGATTGTATGGTGTAACAGGAGAAGGCGTGCTCAGAGCCTCCAGGGATAGGGAAACGTGGAAAGCCATGATCGCCTACGACCTGAAGGGAAAGGGCACATAGAAGAAAACCTAAAAAAAACATGTACCAGAAAATTAAGCTACGTCCTGAAGGAACAAGGCACAGAACAAGAAGATACTCTTTATCTAATTCATTGTCTTAAATAGGCTAAATGGTGTGGGTTTGGGGGTTAAATAATATGGGTCTGGGGGCTGTTGCCAGGTTATTTAAGTTATTCAAGCTGCATTACCTATATGGAGTATTGCCAGCATATCTGGGCTGGAGTTGCCAGGTCCTCACTTCCCTGACTTGATAGAGTTCAAAATCGCCGACGCAATCTTGTGGGAAAGGTTAATTATTTTCCGCCCTACAATTCCTTGCCCACAGACGACACGTTGCGAGCCTCTCGTCGCTCAATTGCTACTTTCATGGCATGCCACGTTCGAATTTCAGTTGAATTCCTCGTATTCACTTACGCGCAAATACCTTTGGGAAAGGTATTAATCCGTCTCTTCCCTCCAGTTATGGGTTAAATAACAGGACAGATTGGGTTCTATAGCCTTGGCTGGCAACCAGTCTATCGCAGAATGTAATGGCAACCTATTGCTGGATAATCAGTCAATCATGTCTCTTTCGAGGCATGATCACCCAATTGTGTATCACGTATGGCACTTAACTGACTGTTCTAAAGAACTACATTCCTTAGTCCCCGACTCCGGGGCTTTTACAACTGAGGCCTGTCATGTCACGTTCACAAGTGTGCATCATTCGGATAAATTCTTAGCAAGAAAAGTTGCTGTTTTATCTCGATTTACAGCATCTTATTCCACATCATTCGGTGTTGGGACTGATCTACGAGCACAACCAGGTATTGGACTTATGTAGCACTAAACTCGGTTAAAAGATTGATCTACAAGCACAGTCGGGTTTAGGACTGATTTATGACCACACTGGGTTATGGGACTGATCTACCACCACAAGAAGATGCTCTTTAGCTAATTTATTTTCTTAAATAGGCTAAATGATATGGGTTTGGTAGCTAAATGATATGGGATTAGGGGCTAAATGATATGGTTTTGGGGGATGTTGCCAGGTTATTTATGTTATTCACGCTGCATTGCCTATATATTCTGTAGGATTCCAGTACATGAAACGAATAGAAATTCACAACTTGAGCTAACATACTTGCTATTACAAATATATATCAACCACGTTCTCGAACTGTTAAATATCTTAAGAGAACTAACACTGAAACCACCATGACTACAACTTAAAATACTTAAATACCAGAAGGTTTTATTAACTGAATTATTCTTTGAAATCACCATGACTAAAATCTTTGATCATGCACCAGGAGCTAAGAGCTTGGGCTATTATTACCAGAATTAGCCCCTGAAAAGGCTATGAGCACAATTTATATGTATTAATAAAAGTTGTCTGAGCAGTTATGAATGCAACCCGTTCTGTATATTCTTCCACATTTGTGCATGTGGGTACTTGCATGGGTAAGTAAATGGAGAACGTGCTTGTTTATGCGTGTATGTGTGTGGGTATATATATATATATATATATATATATATATATACCCACATACATACACGCACAAACAAGCACATTCTCCATTTATATATATATATATATATATATACATATAAATGTGTGTGTGTATATATATATATATGTGTGTGTGTATACACATGTATATGTGTGTGTATATACACATGTGTATGTGTGTATGTATGTATATGTGTGTGTATTTGTATATATATGTATGTATTTGTGAGTGCGTGCGTAAGCGATTACCTTTTCACGTTTGTATGTAAACAGCCATCATTTTCTAGCTTAAAATAGTAATGAAATTTCTGATGTTTATTTTGCTTTTTTGTTATTTGACCAGGACAAGACGTTTCGATATATCCGCCCTTCATCAGAATTATGTTTCATCAATTGGAAGGCTGAAAAGCTATGCTTGTAAATAAAGTTAATGAACGTAACCTCTCTTTTTTCAATGACAAAATGGTAGGCACACCCCAAACAAATTTGCTACGGCTACAAATTTAGGAGCAGGGAAAAAAATGAAACAAAGTTTGGTATAGAGTTACTTTGGTTGTTTGCAGTTTCTTCTTTCTTTATTTCTTTCTTTCTTTCTTTCTTCTTCTTTTTTTTACTTTTTCCTGTTCACTTGTTTTTCTTTGTTTTTTTTTTTCCCGTGATCTCTTCCAACCTCTATTTTCGTCTTCCCAATAATTTCAAAATCTTTTTTCTCGTTTTTCAACCTTTTTTTTTTTTCATTTTTTCCTAATATTTTTCAATCTTCGTTTTTTTTCCTTCAATTTTTCCGTATCATTTTTCAATTTTTGTTTTCTTGCTTTTTCTTTCTTTCTCAACCTTTTCATCTTTCTGTTCTTGCTTTCTTTTTTTATGATTTTTCAATTTTTCTTTTCTTTCTTAACATTTTTCTATCTTTATTTCTCAATATTTTTCAGACTTTTTCTATGTTTTTCTAATATTTTTCAAACTTTTTCACTTCCTTTTCCTTTCTTTCTTATCATTTTTCAATCTTTCTTTTCTTTCCTAATATTTTGAACTTTTTTCTTTCTTTTTCATTATCTTTCAAACTTTTTCACTTCCTCTTTCTTTCTTTCTTTCTTTTTTCTTTCTCTCTCTATCTCTCTCTCTTTCCCTCTCTGTCATTCTCAACGTTTTCTAACCTCTGTTTCTTCAATATTCTTTCTTTTTCTTTATGGCGCGGTGCAGCATTTGATAAAAGTTATATCAACAAAGCTATAACTCAGCAAGAGAAGCTCATTAACATCGGCTGCTTTTTATCGTATTTTTTTTCACCATATAATTTTTTTCACCATATAATACACCTTTCCGAAAAACGTTTGTCTAAGCACTCACCCTGTAGATTAAATCAAGAATATTATGACTTAGAATGAACGGGTCGAAATGGCAACCTTATTTATCAGATCTCCTCCCAGACCACCCGGAATTAAAAATATGCTGTACATTATATGTTGTTACAACAGTATTTTTTATTTGTCATTTTGGAAAATGAAAACACATTGATAAAATGGTGGCTGATGATAGATTCCTTAAGAACAAACAATCGGTTTTTGATTAATGATATATCCCGGGAAGGAATATCAGGGAAAAGAATAGTGTAAGAATAATACTTAACACTGAAGATAGATTAGAAGAGATTTATTATACAACAGTACAATAAACCAATAGACGTACAAGAACAATCAACGAATAGTAACAGGAATAACGATCAAGTAGAAAATGTATCTGCCTATGACGTATGCGTCCGTCTAGTGACGTATGCTTCCGTCTAGTGACGTATGCTCCCGTCTAGTGACGTATGCTTCCGTTTAGTGACGTAGGCTCCCGTCTAGTTACGTATGCTCTCGTCTAGTAACGTATGCTTAGTGACGTATGCTTCCGTCTAGTGACGTATGCTTCCGTTTAGTGACGTATGCTCTCGTCTAGTGACGTATGCTCTTGTCTAGTGACGTATGCTCCCGTCTAGTGACGTATGCTCCCGTCTAGTGACGTATGATCTTGTCTAGTGACGTATGCTCCCGTCTAGTGACGTATGCTTCCGTTTAGTGACGTATGCTCCCGTCTAGTGACGTATGCTTCCGTTTAGTGACGTATGCTCTCGTCTAGTGACGTATGGCTCCAGTCACAGTCTTTTATAAACTGGACCATATCCATTACGGGTTAGGATAGGATGTTCCTCTACAACAGTTTATAATTTCCTGTAACTTATATTCTATATTGTATCAGTCGGTTAAGTGCCATGCGTGATACACACTTGTGCGATCATGTCTCTTTCGATGACTGACAAGGCAGAAGATTTTCCAGCAGTAGATTGTCATTTCTTCTGTAGTAGACTGGTTGCCAACCAAGGCTATAGAATCCGTCTCACTATTAAATCCATAGCCGGAAGGAGAAAAGATTTTTTAATACTTTTTTTTTTTTGCGCGTAAGTAAATGAAACAAATTCAACTGAAATTCGAACTCGGGACTCCGATTTCTACTTCTGAGACGATATACATTACACCACAACGCACAATATTGGATATTGTAACTTATACTGCAACTTATTTGATAACCGAAAGTTGATTTTTATTATTATTTTTGTCATGGTGCCCTCCTACAAGGAATGGGCTCTTCCTCTTGTTATATATATTGTTACCAGCGTGACTTCCGGCAAAGCAGTTAACGAAGACAGTTAACGGAAGCAGTTAACAGCAGTGGACGACAGCTACTAGTTAGGCAAAAAGCAGCATAATAATACCTGCGACTCACTTATTTCTAGTTACTTATTATTAACACTTCCTTTGAATATCTTGTTTCTTGTTATACTAATACACTGTTTTGAACCTAAGTTCATGTTCCGTGTCTTACTTCCGGCATAAGCTGGTCACTACACTTTGCGGTGAAGTTTCGCCACCACTCCACAAAAAATTGGTGAAGAAGATCCACAACATGCACACTCTATACTAAGCGACTGACACAGATGTTCAGTTGTCCCACAAGATCTGCTTTCAAAATATCTGATTTCTCCTTCTTTTAATCTTTACTAGAGCCAGATCAGACCCAGAATGGAGTATTGCCAGCATATCTGGGCTGGAGTTGCCAGGTCCTCACTTCCTTGTCTTGATAGAGTTTAAAATCGCCGACACAATCTTGTGGGAGAGTTTATTATTTTCCGTCCTACAATTCCTTGTCCACAGACGAAACGTTGCGAGCCTCTCGTTGCTCAGTTGCTACTTTCATGGCATGCCACGTTCGAATTTCAGTTGAATTCCTCGTATTCACTTACGCGCAAATACCCTTGGGAAACGTATTAATCCGTCTCTTCCCTCCAGTTATGGGTTAAATAACAGGACAGATTGGGTTCTATTGCCTTGGCTGGCAACCAGTCTATCGCAGAATGAAATGGCAACCTATTGCTGGATAATCAGTCAGTAATGTCTCTTTCGAGGCTTGATCGCCCAAGTGTGTATCACGTAAAGCACTTTACTGATTGTTCTAAAGAACTACATTCCTTAGTCCCCGACTCCGGGGCTTTTACAACTGAGGCCTGTCATGTCACGTTCACAAGTGTGCATCATTCGGACAGATTCTTCACAAGAAAAGTTGCTGTTTTATCTCGATTTACAGTATCTTATTCCACATCATTCAGTGTTGGGACTGATCTACGAGCACAACCAGGTATTGGACTTATGTAACACTAATCTCGGTTAAAAGATTGATCTACAAGCACAGTCGGGTTTAGGACTGATTTATGACCACACTGGGTTATGGGACTGATCTACAACCACAGTCGGTTTTAGGACTGATTTATCACCACACTGGGTTTGGGACTGATCTCCGACCACAGTCGGTTTTAGGACTAATTTATGACCACACTGGGTTATGGGACTGATCTACAACCACAGTTGGTTTTAGGACTGATTTATGACCACACTGGGTTATGGGACTGATCTCCGACCACAGTCGGTTTTAGGACTGATTTATGACCACACTGTGTTATGAGACTGATCTCCGACCACAGTCGGTTTTAGGACTGATTTATGACCACACTGGGTTATGGGACTGATCTACAACCACAGCCGGTTTGAAGACTGATTTATGACCACATTCTTGTATAGGATTGATAAATGACCACAGCCGGCGATGAGCCTGATCTACGGCTATACTCTGTTATGGAACTGATCTACAACCACATTCGATTATGGAACTGATCTACGATCACACTCAAATATGGGACTTATATAACACTACACTCAGTTAAGAGACTGCTCTATGACCAGTCATTTTTGGAACTGATCGATGGCCAAAATCGGATATGGGACTGGTGTACGACCACAGTGGATTACGGGATTGATTTACGACCACAGCTCTTTTTGAGGACTGATTTACGACCACACACGGGTATGGGACTGATATACGATCACACTCAGTTATTGGACGGATATACGACCACAGCCGGTTTCGTCAGAGCATTGAATATTCCTTCCATCTCTTTTCTGATGTTCCTTCCATATATTTATTGATTCTTGATACCTGATAAAATACAAAGAATTTGCAACCTTATCTTAAATGCAATGGTAATTGTTATCATCTGTCTTCATAATTGCCGATCATTTATTGCTAACTAACAGTATAGCCCGCCGTTGCTCGGGTGTAATGAAAGCTTTAAAACTAATCCATGGTTTTGGAGCTCAGACTCTTTGGACGTTGGCACGAAAGACTAAAATGCAATAGTTGTTTCCAGTTAAAGCGAAACTGTAGACTGAAAGAAAATTGAATTAATGTAAGTAAAATTTTGATTTCCTGGTATCGATATCAAATAAGTTTTTTTTGTCATAAACTGAATTTTGAAGGCTAAATAAGTCCTCTGAATAAATGGTATCATAGCTGAGGCTAAGAACTACAATTATACCTACTTAGAGCCAAACCCGAAACAAAACTAAAATAAAAGGGCTGAAAAACTCATTTTGATCAGACCCGGTAGGATATCGGGGTATCGATTTCCAATATCGGAGTCAAATAAGTCATCCAAGGATAGAACTGCAACCTTGAAACTTCTGAATATCGTTTCTTATGTCTGTGTCTATGAGTGTATCAAATTTGATTAAAATCGGACCACTCCTTCTATAACTCAATTTTTTCGATTATAGGATATTTATCAGGGGTACCTCGACACAAACCATAGCTAAGAACACTCACAGACGCTTATAGTACAACTGTGTAAATTTTCAAGAAAATCGATTCAGCCGTTTCGGAGTCTATAGATAACGGACACACACGCACACACAAAGTTCCATTTATAAATAAGTTTAGATAATGCTTTTCTTTTCTTATATTCTTTCACACGCCTTAAACATTTGCGTCTTAGTGGCTTTATAACCTTGCTTCTTGCGTAATGATAAAACTTACTGGTATCACGAACCATTGATAGCGTGTTGTTTTCTCATTGAAATCACAATGAATGTCATGTTGAACCAAAGTTGGCTTTGTTTAAAACAAATAAGTATATAAATAAAAATTTTGAAGGTGAATACACGAGGTGCCCGCCCGCCAGTCTCACGTTTGCAGAATTTTTGTATTGTGATGTTATGAAACTGAAAAGAAAAAAATGAAAATAAAAAAATATTTGCATTTTTCTTGAACGTAAGTAAATTGAACAAATTTTTTTAGCTGAACACGTTTTCATTTCGTCAGAGAAAAGAACATTCATAACAACGTAAGTATTTAAACAAAAACAAGTAAGGAGGAAAAAAATAATAGAAAAATAGAAAAAAAAAAAAAGAAACTGCTATTTTATCCGATATCTTGATATTCTTTATAAAATATTACAAAAAAAAAAATAAAGAAAATAAAGAAAATAAAGAGAAAATAAAGAAACTAAATTTTCAAACTTTTCATGCTTATGATTTGCCCAGAATTATCGATCACTCCACTAATAACAAAACTTTGTCTGACACAAGGCCGAAACTGCCAATCACCTAAGATCGAACTCAGTTTTATTGACCTAAAATACGAACTCACAAAATTCTGTATGTGAGCAAGCTTCTCAGTATAACTTTTTTAGTATAACCAAAACATTAAACCTTCTCAGTATAACCAAACATTAAAAAAAAAAATACCTTAAAATCGTACCTTTTTGCCATTAAATAACCCACAGAGGTTGATATGCCATTAAACAAAACTCAGACTCAAACTCTATATCCTTGGCAAATGTTTAGATGAGCTCCATTCTCCATTTATTAAGTTTAACATCGTCTCCCATTAGTCCTAAATAATAATCTTTGCTTTGAACATCCATTTGGGCTCACAAACGCCCAAGAACTCAAGAAGGAATTATATATATGATCCCATGCTAAAGATGTTTTAAAAAATGGGTGATTACTTGTATTAGTCAAGAAAATATCCTACCTAGATTTTTCCAAGAGCCAGACCTGAACAAACATAGTGTATTTCTACCATATCTGGAATGGAGCACACGATCCAAGTCCCAACTTTTTTTTTTAGCTCAAAATTCTTTACACGGTCTCATAAAGGATGACTATTTTTTTTACTCTACGATCACTTCCCTACAGACGCAACATTGCAAGTCAATCACAACTCCATATCGCTGGTCCTGGGTATGACGATGAACTGTATCCGGCAGCAAGGCCTCTGATTGGGAGGTTGTGAGGAGCATGGAACCACCTCTTAATTGTTGTTGTTCCCAGGTCCACCCTGACCCGGAGTGGTAGCACCTATTAGGGTCCCTGCTATGGGCAAATATTTAACACCCAAACTGGGGTCAAAACACTATGAAAGTATTAAAATTCACTTTCATAGAAATATATACATAAAAATAAACTTTTAGAGAAAAATATACATTTTTGAATTAAAAATATTACCAACAATACATTTTTGAATGAAAAAACAATTATTGCCATAAAACATTTTTGAAGGAAAAAATTATTACCTGCATTACATTTTTGAATAAAAAACTATAAGAAAAAAAAATAATCGAAATCTGACTAAAATAACCAAACATTAAAAAACTACCTTAATATCGTACCTTTTTGGCATTAAATAACCCACAGAGGTTGATATGCCGTTAAACAAAACTTAAACTCAAACTCTATATCCTTGGCAAATGTTTAGATGAGCTCCATTCTTTAATTCCATCAGTTCAGGCTCGGGCAATTACAGCTCGGGCAATTACACAGTCCTGTTAGGAAAGGCTTATTCTCCACTCACTAGCTTTTTTCACCTCACAGGCTCAACATTTCAAGCCTGCCACTACTCTATCGCTATTTTTATGGCAAATGTTCAGATGATCTCCATTCTTTAATTCCACCAGTTAATGTATGACAACTAGGACCCGCGATATCACATAACAGGTTCGGCTCATCCTCGTTCTTTTCATTTTTCATTTGAAAGGAAAAAAAACTGCACAATTGTAAGAACTGCAACCTTGCAACTTCTGAATATCGTTTCTTATGTCTTTGTCTATGAGTGTATGAAATTTGATTAAAATTGGACCACTCCTTCTATAACCCGATTTTTTCGATTATCGATTTTCGCTATTTATCGAGGGTACCTCGACACAAAACCGAACTAAGAACACTCGCAGACGCTTATAGTACAACTGGGTAAATTTTCAAGAAAATCGGTTCAGCCGTTTCTGACTTTATAGGTAACGGACAGACACAGACACACACACAGAAAAAGTTCCGTTTATAAATAAGTTTAGATGATTTTCGAACGATGGAATTAGGCTGGACGAAGAAGAGAAAAAAGATAATGTATATAGCAGAAGGTTGCTTAGTTAGTGATCAATGGATAGCCAGCTCAAATGGAATAGAAGATAGAGCAGCGGTAGGCAACCCCCGGCCCGTGGGTCACATCCGGCCTTCGAGTGAATCTTGTCCGGCTCAGGGGCCACATCCGGCCCTCGAGTGAACCTTGTCCGGCCCGCTACCTTACTCTGGACACGATATAAATATAGGTAAACCAAACCAAAGTGACAGTTGATAGTCTGAATATATTGCGTTGAAATTTAAAAAATTATTTCTTTTTGCCTGAAGGATGTGTTTTACTTTTATTTTTATTTGTAGAGATCGCCAAAGTTGGCGTACGGCCTCACTTTCACTTTTTCGGTGAAATTGCTTTCGTGAGGAGGCACTTTAAATTAATATAAAATAGTGTTTTCAAACGATTTTATTGAAATTTTATTTTCAGTACTGATTTATGAAACATTTATTTTTAAGGTGTAATATGTTTTTAGCAAAATTTCCGTCAGATATTAAATTATATTGAATCCTTGCTTTCTTTAAACACATAGAAAATTTATTCACATATTTAATAACATGGTTCTCCTACATGACACTGGAACCATAGCTGTTTGGCCCTCCTTCATGACTTTACATAACCTTTTGGCCCTCACTCTCCATAAGGTTGTCAACCCTTGAGATAGAGAGATTAGATAGAAGGATTTGCTAGTAAAATATAACAGAGAATGACAAAGTCATGTTTGTCTTGAAAGAATTTAAGAACACCTTTTGTTGGAGCCCGTAATGGCTGAAGGTGATACGATCAGAAGTCTCCATTAGAAATGTAGTGACCCACATGTACTTCGACTGTAATAGTAAAGAATTTGTCTAGGGCGAAATAGCCTGACGGAGTCCATTCCTCTTAGAGTAGTCTTCAAAATCAGTCAGAGTCCTGGTTATGACGACAATCTACATCCGGCAGCAATGCATCTAATCGGGAGAATGGAGTTTCTTAGGAGCGTGGAACCAATTCTCAACTGCTGTTGTTCCCAGGTCCACCCTGACTCGGGGCAGTAGCACCTGTCAGAGGTCACGGCTATATTCAAATAGTAATCCTTCAAACAAACAAAAAATACTTTGAAAGTATAAAAATACATTTTATAGTAAAAATACCAACAATACATTTTTATAGTAAAAATACCAGTAATACATTTTTATAATAAAAATTACCAGCAATATATTTTTATAGCAAAAATTAACAGCAATATATTTTTATAGTAAAAATACCAGCAATACATTTTTAGTGTAAAAATACTAACAATACACTTTTATAGTAAATTACCAGCAATAGATTTTTATATCAAAAATTACCTGCAATACATTTTTATACTAAAAATACCAGCAATGCATTTTATAGTAAAAATACTAACAATACATTATTATAGTAAAATTACCAGCAATACATTTTTATAGTAATAATACTAATAATACATTTTATAGTAAAATTACCAGCAATACATTTTCATTGTAAAAATACCAGCAATACATTTTTATAGTAAAATTACCAGCAATACATTTATATAGTAAAAATAACAGCAATACATTTTATAGCAAAAATTACCTGCAATACGTTTTTATAGTAAAAATACCGACAATATATTTTTATAGCAATATATACCAGCAATACATTTTAAAGTAAAAATACCAACAATACATTTTCATAGCAAAAATAAAAAGCAATGGTTTTATAGTAAAAATATCAGCAATATATTTTTATAGTAAAAATACCAGCAATACATTTTTATAGTAAAAATACCAGCAATACATTTATATAGTAAAAATACCAGCAATGCATTTTTATAGCAAAAATTACCTGCAATACATTTTTATAATAAAAATACCAACAATACATTTTCATAGTAAAAATACCAATACATTTTTGTAATAAAAATACCAACAATGCATTTTTAAAGTAAAAATACCAGCAATACACATTTATCGTTAAAATACTAGCAATACATTTTTATAGTAAAAATACCAGCAATACATTTTTATAGTAAAAATTATCAGTAATACATTTTTATAATAAAAATACCAACTATACATTTTTATAGTAAAGATACTAGCAATACATTTTTATACAATTTTGTTTTAAAAGAAATACCAACAAAACATCGACCAACATAAAAGAACTCTTTCATTACATTAAAGCATATAATATGCCCCCCTGCTTTACACCTAGTCGCCCTTGTTAAAATCCAACGAAAAATCTGTAATGTGGTCGATCCCGACTTAAAGTTAAAGCAGCCTATCAAAAGTTAAATAATGTATTACGGAACAGGGAAATTTCGTTAAAAAAAGTGTAATGAATTATTATGTAATATCACTCCTTCTACCTCGGGGTGGATGCTCGACAATCTTCTCACGGATGAAGAAAAGGCTTGAAGCAACAAAAACGTGGTTTTAAAAAAGGAAGCTGTGGATACCATGGACCGAATATCTAAGCAGTGACAAAGAAAATGGAAACTAAAAGACACTAAAACTTAACATCAAGAAGAGACGGTTGAAGTTTCTAGGGCCCATAATGAGGAAAGAGGGTTTGGAAAATTTGATATTCATAGGACAGATTGAAAGCAAGATAGGCACAGGGAAACAATGTATAATCTACCTAGAGAGTTTGATCAAATGGATGGGAGAATCTATAACGTGATCGATCCCGACTTCGCAGCTCAGATACAGTCACTTTCTCACCAGCGCAATGTGGCTAACCTGTGTCTCTTTTACAAATACTTTCACAGCTTCTGCTCCGATGAACTTACCTCCCTGATGCCCCCTATGTATAAATTTACTCGAGCCACAAGATTAGCAACTATTTTCCACCCTTTTACTGTGAAACCAATAAAATATAAACACAACTTCTACTCTCTGAGCTTCTTTTCTCGCACTTCCCGCCTGTGGAATTCGCTTCCATTTACTTGCTTCCTCGACAGCTACAATCTCCAGGAGTTTAAATGTAAAGTCAATTGTCATCTCCTATCTCACTAATTTGCATCCTCTCTCTCATGCTCCTTTCTCCGTCCACTCCTCTCTCATCAGTATTCTCATCCTTCTCTTACCCACTTCCTGATACCTCCTATAACCTGTCACTCTTTCTCATAACTTTCCTCCTATGTAAACCCCTGCTCAACAGTGGCATTAAAATGCCTTGCTTGGGGCGATAGTCATCTACTATCTCACTGACTTGCATCCTCTCTCCCATACTTCTTTCTCCGTCCACTCCTCTCTCATCAGTATTCTCATCCTTCTCTTACCCACTTCCTGACACCTCCTATAACCTGTCACTCTTTCTCATAACTTTCCTCCTATGTAACCCCCTGCTCAACAGTGGCATTAAAATGCCTTGCTTGGGGCGATAGTCATCTACTATCTCACTGAATTGCATCCTCTCTCCCATGCTTCTTTCTCCGTCCACTCCACTCTCATCAGTATTCTCATCCTTCTCTTACCCACTTCCTGATACCTCCTATAACCTGTCACTCTTTCTCGTAACTTTCCTCCTATGTAACCCCCTGCAAAACAGTGGCAGTAGTAAAATGCCTTGCTTGGGGTCATGTGATTAAAAAAATATCCTATAATTCCTCAATTAGACTGTATTCCAAAGTATAATTTGAACAAAATTACAGCATAAAACACACATAACACCACCTCTAGTAATAAATGTGTATATACAAAAAAATCTGTGTATCATTTACCATGTATTCAATTATGAAAACAGAATAACATATCTTTTTATCACTTCAAAGCTTCCATAAAAAATTAAATTTCGGCCTTTAAATTTCTGTTGTCTTTCTCTTGAACTGTTGGCCCGACTAAGAATAAAGAACACAATCTTCTCTATTACTTTCATAGATTCTAATTAAGAATTTATCCTATCCTAGACTGTCTCTTACCTATTTAAATTATTTAATCTATACCTGGGGGAATATGGATTCATGAATTTTCAATTTTCTTCTCTGACCTCTGGTGTAAATGTATCGCAATCATGTCTGCGTGTCCTGTACTCATTAGGGGCGTCGAGACACGGCATATAACGCAACAGCGTGTATCTTGTTAGACAGCCAAAGAGATCCCCCCTCTTCTTCAGAATGGTTTTAAAATCAACTTTTTTCTCTTACATTGTTTACACTAGCAAAGCTAAAAGTTTACAATCTGCCCTATTATTCACAAATGTTTGAATTTCGAGTTTTCATTCTTCAAGACTGGTTGTCATCTGTTCTGCTATTTAATCCAGTAAACAAAAAGAAAAAAAAAGGCCAGGGGCAGAGTTTGTGCTCCTCACGCCGTTTCCACTTTTCTCGCTGATGAACTTTATTCTACCTGCACATGAGAGATGTCCCAAATTTGTCAATTCCACAATCTTAATGGTTACAGGATGTCCCAAATTTGTCAATTCCACAATCATAATGGTTACAGGATGTCCCAAATTTGTCAATTCCACAATCTTAATGGTTTACAGGATGTCCCAAATTTGTCAATTCCACAATCTTAATGGTTACAGGATGTCCCAAATTTAACAATTCCACAATCTTAATGGTTAACAGGATGTCCCAAATTTGTCAATTCCACAATCTTAATGGTTACAGGATGTCCCAAATTTGTCAATAACACAATCTTAATGGTTTACAGGATGTCCCAAATTTGTCGATTCCACAATCTTAATGGTTTAAAGGATGTCCCAAATTTAACAATTCCACAATCTTAATGGTTACAGGATGTCCCAAATTTAACAATTCCACAAACTTAATGGTTACAGGATGACCCAAATTTAACAATTCCACAATCTTAATGGTTACAGGATGTCCCAAATTTAACAATTCCACAATCTTAATGGTTACAGGATGTCCCAAATTTAACAACTCCACAATCTTAATGGTTACAGGATGTCCCAAATTTAACAATTCCACAATCTTAATGGTTTACAGGATGTCCCAAATTTGTCAATTCCACAATCTTAATGGTTTACAGGATGTCCCAAATTTAATAATTCCACAATCTTAATGGTTACAGGATGTCCCAAAATTAACAATTCCACAATCTCAATGGTTTATAGGATGTCCCAAATTTAACAATTCCACAATCTTAAAGGTTAACAGGATGTCCCAAATTTGTCAATTCCACAATCTTAATGGTTACAGGATGTCCCAAATTTGTCAATAACACAATCTTAATGGTTTACAGGATGTCCCAAATTTGTCGATTCCACAATCTTAATGGTTTAAAGGATGTCCCAAATTTAACAATTCCACAATCTTAATGGTTACAGGATGTCCCAAATTTAACAATTCCACAATCTTAATGGTTACAGGATGTCCCAAATTTAACAATTCCACAATCTTAATGGTTACAGGATGTCCCAAATTTAACAATTCCACAATCTTAATGGTTACAGCATGTCCCAAATTTAACAATTCCACAATCTTAATGGTTACAGGATGTCCCAAATTTAACAATTCCACAATCTTAATGGTTTACAGGATGTCCCAAATTTGTCAATTCCACAATCTTAATGGTTTACAGGATGTCCCAAATTTAATAATTCCACAATCTTAATGGTTACAGGATGTCCCAAATTTAACAATTCCACAATCTCAATGGTTTACAGGATGTCCCAAATTTAACAATTCCACAATCTTAATGGTTACAGGTTGTCCCAAATTTAACAATTACACAATCTTAATGGTTTACAGGATGTCCCAAATTTAACAATTCCACAATATTAATGGTTACAGGATGTCCCAAATTTAACAATTCCACAATCTTAATGGTTTACAAGATGTCCCAAATTTAACAATTCCACAATCTTAATGGTTACAGGATGTCCCAAATTTAACAATTCCACAATCTTAATGGTTACAGGATGTCCCAAATTTAACAATTCCACAATCTTAATGGTTACAGGATGTCCCAAATTTAACAATTCCACAATCTTAATGGTTACAGGATGTCCCAAATTTAACAATTCCACAATCTTAATGGTTACAGGATGTCCCAAATTTAACAATTCCACAATCTTAATGGTTACAGGATGTCCCAAATTTAACAATTCCACAATCTTAATGGTTTACAGGATGTCCCAAATTTGTCAATTCCACAATCTTAATGTTTTACAGGATTTCCCAAATTTAACAATTCCACAAACTTTATGGTTACAGGATGTCCCAAATTTAACAATTCCACAATCTTAATGTTTACAGGATGTCACAAATTTAACAATTCCACAATCTTAATGGTTACAGGATGTCCCAAATTTAACAATTCCACAATCTTAATGGTTACAGGATGTCCCAAATTTAACAATTCCACAATCTTAATGGTTACAGGATGTCCCAAATTTAACAATTCCACAATCTTAATGGTTACAGGATGTCCCAAATTTAACAATTCCACAATCTTAATGGTTACAGGATGTCCCAAATTTAACAATTCCACAATCTCAATGGTTTACAGGATGTCCCAAATTTAACAATTCCACAATCTTAATGGTTACAGGATGTCCCGAATTTAACAATTCCACAATCTTAATGGTTTACAGGATGTCCCAAATTTAACAATTCCACAATATTAATGGTTACAGGATGTCCCAAATTTAACAATTCCACAATCTTAATGGTTTACAAGATGTCCCAAATTTAACAATTCCACAATCTTAATGGTTACAGGATGTCCCAAATTTGTCAATTCCACAATCTTAATGGTTTACAGGATGTCCCAAATTTGTCAATTCCACCCAATCTTAATGGTTTACAGGATGTCCCAAATTTAACAATTCCACAATCTTAATGGTTACAGGATGTCCCAAATTTAACAATTCCACAATCTTAATGGTTACAGGATGTCCCAAATTTTTAACAATTCCACAATTTCTTAATGGTTAACAGGATGTCCCAAATTTGTCAATTCCACAATCTTAATGGTTACAGGATGTCCCAAATTTGTCAATAACACAATCTTAATGGTTTACAGGATGTCCCAAATTTGTCGATTCCACAATCTTAATGGTTTAAAGGATGTCCCAAATTTAACAATTCCACAATCTTAATGGTTACAGGATGTCCCAAATTTAACAATTCCACAAACTTAATGGTTACAGGATGACCCAAATTTAACAATTCCACAATCTTAATGGTTACAGGATGTCCCAAATATAACAATTCCACAATCTTAATGGTTACAGGATGTCCCAAATTTAACAACTCCACAATCTTAATGGTTACAGGATGTCCCAAATTTAACAATTCCACAATCTTAATGGTTTACAGGATGTCCCAAATTTGTCAATTCCACAATCTTAATGGTTTACAGGATGTCCCAAATTTAATAATTCCACAATCTTAATGGTTACAGGATGTCCCAAAATTAACAATTCCACAATCTCAATGGTTTATAGGATGTCCCAAATTTAACAATTCCACAATCTTAAAGGTTAACAGGATGTCCCAAATTTGTCAATTCCACAATCTTAATGGTTACAGGATGTCCCAAATTTGTCAATAACACAATCTTAATGATCTACAGGATGTCCCAAATTTGTCGATTCCACAATCTTAATGGTTTAAAGGATGTCCCAAATTTAACAATTCCACAATCTTAATGGTTACAGGATGTCCCAAATTTAACAATTCCACAATCTTAATGGTTACAGGATGTCCCAAATTTAACAATTCCACAATCTTAATGGTTACAGGATGTCCCAAATTTAACAATTCCACAATCTTAATGGTTACAGCATGTCCCAAATTTAACAATTCCACAATCTTAATGGTTACAGGATGTCCCAAATTTAACAATTCCACAATCTTAATGGTTTACAGGATGTCCCAAATTTGTCAATTCCACAATCTTAATGGTTTACAGGATGTCCCAAATTTAATAATTCCACAATCTTAATGGTTACAGGATGTCCCAAATTTAACAATTCCACAATCTCAATGGTTTACAGGATGTCCCAAATTTAACAATTCCACAATCTTAATGGTTACAGGTTGTCCCAAATTTAACAATTACACAATCTTAATGGTTTACAGGATGTCCCAAATTTAACAATTCCACAATATTAATGGTTACAGGATGTCCCAAATTTAACAATTCCACAATCTTAATGGTTTACAAGATGTCCCAAATTTAACAATTCCACAATCTTAATGGTTACAGGATGTCCCAAATTTAACAATTCCACAATCTTAATGGTTACAGGATGTCCCAAATTTAACAATTCCACAATCTTAATGGTTACAGGATGTCCCAAATTTAACAATTCCACAATCTTAATGGTTACAGGATGTCCCAAATTTAACAATTCCACAATCTTAATGGTTACAGGATGTCCCAAATTTAACAATTCCACAATCTTAATGGTTACAGGATGTCCCAAATTTAACAATTCCACAATCTTAATGGTTTACAGGATGTCCCAAATTTGTCAATTCCACAATCTTAATGGTTTACAGGATTTCCCAAATTTAACAATTCCACAAACTTTATGGTTACAGGATGTCCCAAATTTAACAATTCCACAATCTTAATGTTTACAGGATGTCACAAATTTAACAATTCCACAATCTTAATGGTTACAGGATGTCCCAAATTTAACAATTCCACAATCTTAATGGTTACAGGATGTCCCAAATTTAACAATTCCACAATCTTAATGGTTACAGGATGTCCCAAATTTAACAATTCCACAATCTTAATGGTTACAGGATGTCCCAAATTTAACAATTCCACAATCTTAATGGTTACAGGATGTCCCAAATTTAACAATTCCACAATCTCAATGGTTTACAGGATGTCCCAAATTTAACAATTCCACAATCTTAATGGTTACAGGATGTCCCGAATTTAACAATTCCACAATCTTAATGGTTTACAGGATGTCCCAAATTTAACAATTCCACAATATTAATGGTTACAGGATGTCCCAAATTTAACAATTCCACAATCTTAATGGTTTACAAGATGTCCCAAATTTAACAATTCCACAATCTTAATGGTTACAGGATGTCCCAAATTTGTCAATTCCACAATCTTAATGGTTTACAGGATGTCCCAAATTTGTCAATTCCACAATCTTAATGGTTTACAGGATGTCCCAAATTTAACAATTCCACAATCTTAATGGTTACAGGATGTCCCAAATTTAACAATTCCACAAACTTAATGGTTACAGGATGTCCCAAATTTAACAAGTCCACAATCTTAATGGTTACAGGATGTCCCAAATTTAACAATTCCACAATCTAATTGGTTTACAGGATGTCCCAAATTTAACAATTCCACAATCTTAATGGTCACAGGATGTCCCAAATTTAACAATTCCACAATATTAATGGTTTACATGATGTCCCAAATTTAACAATTCCACAATCTTAATTGTTACAGGATGTCCCAAATTTAACAATTCCACAATCTTAATGGTTACAGGATGTCCCAAATTTAACAATTCCACAATCTTAATGGTTAGAGGATGTCCCTAATTTAACAATTCCACAATGTTAATGGTTTACAGGCTGTCCCAAATCTAACAATCCCACAATCTTAATGGTTACAGGATGTCCCAAATTTAACAATTCCACAATCCTAATGGTTACAGGATGTCCCAAATTTGTCAATTCCACAAACTTAATGGTTACAGGATGTTCCAAATTTGTCAATTCCACAATCTTACTGGTTTACAGGATGTCCCAAATTTGTCAATTCCACAATCTTAATGGTTACAGGATGTCCCAAATTTAACAATTCCACAATCTTAATGGTTTACAGGATGTCCCCCATTTGTCAATTCCACAATCTTAATGGTTACAGGATGTCCCAAATTTGTCAATTCCACAATCTTAATGGTTTACAGGATGTCCGCATTTGTCAATTCCTCTATCTTAATGGTTTACACAGGATGTCCCAAATTTAACAATTCCACAATCTTAATGGTTACAGGATGTCCCAAATTTAACAATTCCACAATCTTAATGGTTACAGGATGTCCCAAATTTAACAATTCCACAAACTTAATGGTTTGCAGGATGTCCCAAATTTAACAATTCCACAATCTTAATGGTTACAGGATGTCCCAAATTTAACAATTCCACAATCTTAATGGTTTACAGGATGTCCCAAATTTAACAATTCCACAATCTTAATGGTTACAGGATGTCCCAAATTTAACAATTCCACAATCTAAATGGTTACAGTGATGTCCCAAATTTAACAATTCCAATAATCTTAATGGTTACAGGATGTCCCAAATTTAACAATTCCACAATCTTAATGGTTTACAGGATGTCCCAAATTTAACAATTCCACAATCTTAATGGTTACAGGTGATGTCCCAAATTTAACAATTCTACAATCTTAATGGTTACAGGATGTCCCAAATTTAACACCTAATAATCTTAATGGTTACAAGATGTCCCAAATTTAACAATTCCACAATCTTAATGTTTACAGGATGTCCCAAATCTACAATCCTACAATCTTAATGGTTATGGATGTCCCAAATTTAACAATTCCACAATCTTAATGGTTACAGGCATGTCCCAAATTTAACAATTCCACAATCTTAATGGTTACAGGATGTCCCAAATTTAACAATTCCACAATCTTAATGGTTACAGGATGTCCTAAATTTAACAATTCCACAATCTTAATGGTTACAGGATGTCCCAAATTTAACAATTCCACAATCTTCATGGTTACAGGATGTCCCAAATTTAACAATTCCACAATCTTAATGGTTACAGGATGTCCCAAATTTAACAATTCCACAATCTTAATGGTTACAGGATGTCCCAAATTTAACAATTCCACAATCTTAATGGTTACAGGATGTCCCAAATTTAACAATTCCACAATCTTAATGGTTTACATGATGTCCCAAATTTAACAATCTCCATAATCTTAATGGTTATAGATGTCCCAAATTTAACAATTCCACAATATTAATGGTTTACAGGATGTCCCAAATTTGTCAATTCCACAATCTTAATGGTTACAGGATGTCCCAAATTTGTCAATTCCACAATCTTAATGGTTACAGGATGTCCCAAATTTGTCAATTCCACAATCTTAATGGTTACAGGATGTCCCAAATTTGTCAATTCCACAATCTTAATGGTTACAGGTGATGTCCCAAATTTAACAATTCCACAATCTTAATGGTTTACATGATGTCCCAAATTTAACAATTCCATACAATCTTAATGGTTACAGGATGTCCCAAATTTAACAATTCCACACACGGTTTACATGATGTCCCAAATTTAACAATTCCACAATATTGATGGTTACAGGATGTCCCAAATTTAACAATTCCACAATCTTAATCGTTACAGGATGTCCCAAATTTGTCAATTCCACAATCTTAATGGTTACAGGATGTCCCAAATTTGTCAATTCCACAATCTTAATGGTTACAGGATGTCCCAAATTTGTCAATTCCACAATCTTAATGGTTACAGGATGTCCCAAATTTGTCAATTCCACAATCTTTATGGTTTACAGGATGTCCCAAATTTGTCAATTCCACAATATTAATGGTTTACATGATGTCCCAAATTTAACAATTCCACAATCTTGATGGTTACAGGATGTCCCAAATTTAACAATACCACAATCTTAATGGTTACAGGATGTCCCAAATTTGTCAATTCCACAATCTTAATGGTTACAGGATGTCCCAAATTTGTCAATTCCACAATCTTAATGGTTTACAGGATGTCCCAAATTTGTCAATTCCACAATCTTAATGGTTTACAGGATGTCCCAAATTTAACAATTCCACAATCTTAATGGTTACAGGATGTCCCAAATTTAACAAATCCACAATCTCAATGGTTTACAGGATGTCCCAAATTTAACAATTCCACAATCTTAATGGTTACAGGATGTCCCAAATTTAACAATTCCACAATCTTAATGGTTTACAGGATATCCCAAATTTAACAATTCCACAATATTAATGGTTTCAGGATATCCCAAAATTTAACAATTCCACAATCTTAATGGTTTGCAAGATGTCCCAAATTTAACAATTCCACAATCTTAATGGTTACAGGATGTCCCAAATTTAACAATTCCACAATCTTAATAGTTACAGGATGTACCAAATCTAACAATTCCACAATCTTAATGGTTTACAGGATGTCCCAAATTTAACAATTCCACAATCTTGATGGTTACAGGATGTCCAAAATTTGTCAATTCCACAATCTTAATGGTTACAGGATGTCCCAAATTTGTCAATTCCACAATCTTAATGGTTACAGGATGTCCCAAATTTGTCAATTCCACAATCTTAATGGTTTACAGGATGTCCCAAATTTGTCAATTCCACAATCTTAATGGTTTACAGGATGTCCCAAATTTAACAATTCCACAATCTTAATGGTTACAGGATGTACCAAATCTAACAATTCCACAATCTTAATGGTTTACAGGATGTCCCAAATTTAACAATTCCACAACCTTGATGGTTACAGGATGTCCAAAATTTGTCAATTCCACAAACTTAATGGTTACAGGATGTCACAAATTTGTCAATTCCACAATCTTAATGGTTACAGGATGTCCCAAATTTGTCAATTCCACAATCTTAATGGTTTACAGGATGTCCGAAATTTGTCAATTCCACAATCTTAATGGTTTACAGGATGTCCCAAATTTAACAATTCCACAATCTTAATGGTTTACAGGATGTCCCAAATTTAACAATTCCACAATCTTAATGGTTACAGGATGTCCCAAATCTAACAATTCCACAATATTAATGGTTTACATGATGTCCCAAATTTAACAATTCCACAATCTTAATGGTTACAGGATGTCCCAAATTTAACAATTCCACAATCTTAATGGTTACAGGATGTCCCAAATTTAACAATTCACAATCTTAATGGTTACAGGATGTCCCAAATTTAACAATTCCACAATCTTAATAGTTTGCACAGGATGTCCCCAATTTAACAATACCACAATCTTAATGGTTGGGATGTCCCAAATTTAACAATTCCACAATCTTAATGGTTACAGGATGTCCCAAATTTAACAATTCCTAATCTTAATGGTTACAGGATGTCCCCAATTTAACAATACCACCACAATCTTAATGGTTACAGGATGTCACATATTTAACAATTCTACAATCTTAATGGTTACAGGATGTCCCAAAATCTAACAATCCCACAATCTTAATGGTTACAGGATGTCCCAAATTTAACAATTCCACAATCTTAATGGTTACAGGATGTCCCAAATTTGTCAATTCCACAGACTTAATGGTTACAGGATGTTCCAAATTGTCAATTCCACAATCTTAATGGTTAAAGGATGTCCCAAATTTGTCAATTCCACAATCTTAATGGTTTACAGGATGTCCCCAAATTTGTCAATTCCACAATCTTAATGGTTTACAGGATGTCCCATTTAACAATTCCACAATCTTAATGGTTACAGGATGTCCCAAATTTGTCAATTCCACAATCTTAATGGTTTACAGGATGTCCCAAATTTGTCAATTCCACAATCTTAATGGTTTACAGGATGTCCCAAATTTAACAATTCCACAATCTTAATGGTTACAGGATGTCCCAAATTTAACAATTCCACAATATTAATGGTTACAGGATGTCCCAAATTTAACAATTCCACAATCTTAATGGTTACAGGATGTCCCAAATTTAACAATTCCACAATCTTAATGGTTACAGGATGTCCCAAATTTAACAATTCCACAATCTTAATGGTTACAGGATGTCCCAAATTTAACAATTCCACAATCTTAATTGTTACAGGATGTCCCAAATTTAACAATTCCACAATCTTAATGGTTTACAGGATGTCCCAAATTTGTCAATTCCACAATCTTAATGGTTTACAGGATTTCCCAAATTTAACAATTCCACAAACTTTATGGTTACAGGATGTCCCAAATTTAACAATTCCACAATCTTAATGTTTACAGGATGTCCCAAATTTAACAATTCCACAATCTTAATGGTTACAGGATGTCCAAATTTAACAATTCCACAATCTTAATGGTTACAGGATGTCCCAAATTTAACAATTCCACAATCTTAATGGTTACAGGATGTCCCAAATTTAACAATTCCACAATCTTAATGGTTACAGGATGTCCCAAATTTAACAATTCCACAATCTTAATGGTTACAGGATGTCCCAAATTTAACAATTCCACAATCTTAATGGTTACAGGATGTCCCAAAATTTAACAATTCCACAATCTCACTGGTTTACAGGATGTCCCAAATTTAACAATTCCACAATCTTAATGGTTACAGGATGTCCCAAATTTAACAATTCCACAATCTTAATGGTTTACAGGATGTCCCAAATTTAACAATTCCACAATATTAATGGTTACAGGATGTCCCAAATTTAACAATTCCACAATCTTAATGGTTTACAAGATGTCCCAAATTTAACAATTCCACAATCTTAATTGGCTACAGGATGTCCCAAATTTAACAATTCCACAATCTTAATGGTTACAGGATGTCCCAAATTTAACAATTCCACAATCTTAATGGTTACAGGATGTCCCAAATTTAACAATTCCACAATCTTAATGGTTACAGGATGTCCCAAATTTAACAATTCCACAATCTTAATGGTTACAGGATGTCCCAAATTTAACAATTCCACAATCTTTATGGTTTACAGGATGTCCCAAATTTAACAATTCCACAATCTTAATGGTTACAGGATGTCCCAAATTTAACTATTCCACAATCTTAATGGTTACAGGATGTCCCAAATTTAACAATTCCACAATCTTAATGGTTTACAGGATGTCCCAAATTTAACAATTCCACAATCTTAATGGTTACAGAATGTCCCAAATTTAACAATTCCACAATATTAATGGTTACAGGATGTCCCAAATTTAACAATTCCACAATCTTGATGGTTACAGGATGTCCCAAATTTAACAATTCCACAATCTTAATGGTTACAGGATATCCTAAATTTGTCAATTCCACAATCTTAATGGTTAGAGGATGTCCCAAATTTGTCAATTCCACAATCTTAATGGTTACAGGATGTCCCGAATTTGTCAATTCCACAATCTTAATGGTTTACAGGATGTCCCAAATTTGTCAATTCCACACTCTTAATGGTTACAGGGTGTCCCAAATTTGTCAATAACA